>PVKS010003286.1:0-106147 GCA_004027875.1 Aplodontia rufa | reverse complement strand
TGGCACCAACCCTGATGCCCCTCACTGAATGAATGTATCCAAAACTCTGTCTTATATATAAACATACATATATACATACACACACACAATGGAATTATCCTTAGCTATTAGAGACATCAATATTATAGTTATTGAAGGTAAATGATGACAGTAGAAGAAATCTTGCTGAATGAAGTTAGCCAAATCCAGTCAGTCAAGGGCTGAATGTTTTTCCTCATTTGTGGAAGCTGGAGCTACATCAAGGCTTGGGGGAAAGGTAGACAAACTCATGTATTACAACCATAGAATAAAAATACAATATGTCAATATTTATGAGACACAGTTTCAAGGTACTGCATAAGATATTTGAATAATTTATACTACATGCCTTTACAAAAACATAAATATCTAGTCCTATTGTCAAATATATTGCAAAATAATAAGAGGTGATAGGAAGGGAGGAGAAGGGGAAATGTTGGGACTGAGAAAAAGCAAGATAATTCCAAGCATTTTTAATATGTTACTGTATATACTATAGTCATATAAATATAAAATTTTCTTCATAGGTATAAGAATTATGTCACTGTACTTGGATATTTTGGAAAAAATGTAGGACCCAGAAGAGAGGCAAGGGATTGGGGGATGGGAGGAGGGAGGAAGAGGGGTGTGGGGAGGATATTGACCAAATTGTATGTGCATCTATTAATATGTGACAACAAATACAACTATAATACACTAATAAAAAGATTAAAAAAACTATAGATGTAGAAAAATGTTATACATATACATATATAAATAAAAAAGAATACAGAAAGAAAATAATAAAAGTTAAAGTGGAAATCATACACTGTAAACTAGAAACAGTAGAGGATCTCTGTGAAACCAAAAGTTGGTTCTTTGAAGAGGACTGATAAAATTTATTTATTGATACTCAGATTTTTTATCAGTAAATAAAATGTATTTACTGATACTCAAATTGAAAGGAAAGATAAATGACTAATATCAAGAATGTGAGAGCTGAGATTTCTATGTATTCTACAGATTTTAGGATTATAAGGAAATATTAAGAGTAAAAGTGTATGCCTATTAATTCAATAACTTAGATGAAATGAAAAATTCCTTGAAAGATACAAAATAGCAAAGGTCACTCCAGAAGAAGTACATAACAGCTTTCCTATATAGTATTAATGAATCTGCTGAGAAAGAAATCAGAAAAATGATTACATTCACAAGAGCCCAGGAAGATAGATAGATAGATAGATAGAAAGAAAGAAAGCAAGAAAGCAAAGCCTTAGGAATAAATCTAAGGAGTTGAAAGGACTTCCTCAATGAAAACTGTATTACTTTAAAGGAACAAATGGAAGAAGACACAGAAGTTGGAAAGATGTCCCATGTTCATTGATAGGAAGAATTAATATTGTTGAAATGGCTATACTACCCAATGCAATATACAGATTCAATGCAATCCCCACCAAAATACCAAAAACAATCTTCACAGAACTAGAAAAAAGCAGTCCTAAAATTCATTTGGAAGAATAAAAGACCCAGAATAGCCAAAGTAATTCTAAGCCAGAAAAGCAACATGGGAGCCATCACTGTAGCTTACTGCAAAGCATACAACAACTGCATGGCACCGCAAAAAAATGGACAAATAGATCAATGATACAGAATAGAAGACACAGAGACAAAACTACACATCTATGGTTATCTGGTCCTTGACAAAGGTGCCAAAAGCATATAATAGAAACAAGACAGCCTTTGGAACAAAAATCATTAAAAAACTGGTCATCCATACATAGAAGAATAAGAGTAGATTCTTATTTCTCACCCTTATTAATAGCAACTCAAAATGGACTCAAGAGCTAGGAATTAGACCAGAAACTATGCAACTCCTAGAAGAAAACATCGGGTCAACACTCCAGGATATAGGCATGGCAATGACATTCTCAATAAGACCCTAAGGCTCAGGAAATAATGCCAAGAGTTAATAAATGGGATGGCATTAAATTAAAATGCTTCTGCAGAAAAAATGAAACAATTAGGAATGTGGAGAGAACCTACAGAATGGGAAGAAAATTTTTGCTAGCTAATCTTCTGAAAGAGGATTGATATCTAGAATATCAATAAAGAACTCAAAGGAAAAAAATGCAAAAACCCTACAAAACTAAATTAAAAACAGGCAAGTGAACTAAATGGACAATTCTCTAAAGAAGAAATACAAATGGCCAACAAGTATATGAAAAAAATTGTTCAACATACATATATCTTAGGGAAACGTAAATCAAAACTTCACTGAGATTTCATCTCAGTCCAGTTAGAATGGCTGAAGTCAAGAATACAAGCAATAATAAATGCTGGAGAGGATGTGGAGAAAAAGGAACACTTTTACACTGTTGGTGGGATTGTAAAATAGTGTAACCATTACAGAAATCAGTAAAAAGATTCCTCAAAAGACTAGACATGGCACCACCATATGACCCAGCTCTACCACTCCTCAATATTTATCCTAAAGAATTAAAGTCATCTTACTGTTAGTGATACATGTATATCCATGTTTATAGTAGCACAATTCCTATATCCAAACTATAGAGCCAGCCTTGGTGTCCATGAAATGAATGAATGGATTAGGAAACATGGTATACATACACAATAGAGGGGTATTTTTTAGCCATAAAGAATAAATTTATGTCATTTGCAGGAAAATGAACAGTACTTGAGAATATTATGTTAAGCAAAATAAGTTACACTCAGTTGAGGGTTATGTGTTTTCTCTCATGTGTGGAAAGTAGTGAGGGAAAAGGAATAGAAAGGTAGAGGGGGAATATCATAAAAATAAAAGGGATAGTGGAATAGATAAAAGTGACTAGGAAGAGGATACAGAAGAGGGCGAGTGAAATACTAGGTAATGATGTCAGCAATATTTTAATTTTATGTTCTGCACATGTATGAATATATAGCAACAAATCCCACCATTTTATAGAAATATAATGCTCTAACAATATAAAAATATGAAGAGATAGATAAACCAAATAGCCCTTTGTCTTTTAAAAAATTGGCTCTGTAAAAATTCTAGAGATTTTCCCAGAAAATTGAAGAAAGAATGATTATTTCCTCAAATTTTATTCGACCAACATTACTCTGATATCAAAACAAAACAAAGACATTATAAGGAAAGGACTACAAGTATCACTAATGGACATGGATATGGAAATTCTAAAAACTTTATCAAATTGAATCCAATAATTTATAAAAGGGTACTACCTCATGACCATGGAGGACATATCTCTGGAATGCAAATTTGATTCACATTTGAAAATTAATCTAAGTAGTTCACCACATTAAAAATAGAAGTCATGAACTCAGCTTCAACAGATGCAGAAAAGCATTGACAAATCCCTTGTCTTCTTATGATAAAAACTATCAGAAAAATGGACATAGAAGGAAAATTCCTCAATCTGATAAAAAGCAGCTGCAAAAACCCTACTACAGCTAAGTAACATCATATATAATGGAAAAAGATTAAATGTTTTCCTCCAAAGATGAAGAACATTAAGTGTGTGTATGCTTTTACCACATCTGCTTGGCATTGTACTGGAGGTTGTAGCCAGAGCAATATGACAAGAAAAAAAGTAAAATGTGTTCTGATTGCAAAGAAAGCAAGCTACCTGCCTTTACTTGTAAAGAATAATTATGAACTTAGACAATCTGACAGAATCTGCAAAAAATTGCTAGTGGAAGTAATAAGTGATAATGGCAAGATTGTGATATTCCAGATCAAAACGTGGAACCATACACACTCACACAAGTTATGGATGGAAATTTTCAAAAATACTGTTTAAAATAGGATCTAAATGCAAACAATAGCAATGAATGTGAATTGCAAATACACTGAAAATTACAAACATTGGTGAAAGAAATTAAAGGCCTTCAACCCTGGCAGTTGGGCCTACTCTGAAGGCTGGAACCCCAGAACTCTCCTATGGGTTAACCCTATGAGCCCAGATGTCATGAATGCGGTTTTAAGGCCCTCTGAGCTCCTCCAAGCTCTTTCTTGGATACTTCCTTTGTGGGAATGAAGCAAAGTCTTCTTCAGCTTCACTTGCTATGAAAGAGGAGAGTAACAATTGTTTCCCAAACTGCTGTTCAAACATCATAAAACATTTTCACTTGGGATGAAATATTTTAATTGTCACATAATTTTCAAGAATTCCTAGAAGATCAAAAGGAGTTTTGATTCCTTTTTTTATGGTCAGTGAATTTATCCCTGCTCTTCAGGACCAAGAGCAATCTGTTGTCACCTTGAGTCTTACAGCTAGCCACTTCTCCCTCGGGAAGCCTCTTCCCACCTCTCTGTGCCTGGAGGGGTGTGGGGAGGGTCTCTGGTCACACCCTTGTCCTGTGAGTGCAGTGTATGGTTGATGTAGTGAATGTTTCTAAGATAGGGGCGGGGAATGCATGAAAGGTTGTTTTCTTAATATTTTCCAACGAGTGTGCTATGCAGTAAATGCTTGTGGGCTACGCCATGTATCAGAATGACACTGGCTGAGCAAGCCCCTCGACTATGTCTCACTGAGGTCCCTTCTTGCTTGCAGTTTTACGGGAGCCCTACACAGTCCGTGTGGAGGACCAGAAAACCATGAGAGGCAATGTGGCGGTCTTCAAGTGCATTATCCCCTCCTCTGTGGAGGCGTACATCACTGTCGTCTCCTGGGAGAAAGACACTGTTTCACTTGTCTCAGGTAGGCTGTTTCTGGGTTTGCTGTGATCAAGGAAGAGCAGCTCTGGTAGATGCTGTGTGCTCCACGAAGTCATGTGAGTGTTTAATGTTGGTGTGCACAAGCTGGCGTCCAACGACCTTTGCTGGTTTGACTGGTGGATACAAATTAGCTGCATGCTCTGCAAGTAGTGCCATTATGTTGGCTTTTGCGAGAAAACTGTGGTTCCATTTCTGCTTTTACAATGGATAAGTATGGCACTGCATCTGTGAGACACCCAGGGACATGGGTGTGACCGACACTTTGAAACTAAAATCTGGGAATGGAAGCCATGGTTCATGCTCTTCCGGTCTTCCCAAATGCATTAGGAGTATGTGCATCTCTGAACTCAGACTCGAAAATTCTATTATGCATATATTCTGAGAGGTGACATATGTATTTGTATGTGAATCATCCCGTGGCTTATGTGGGGTGCCTGGAAATGACGCGGCTGAAACAACCTCTAGGCAGTGGTGGCTTTCCATTTCTGATGGTATTTAGGTCAATGTCCTGCTCTGTGCTCTTCATCTAGGAAGGTGCTGTGGGCACGGTGCTTGGTTCTTCTGCTCTGTGTCTCCTTGGGTGAGGATGCTTGGCTGTTTAGGAATGTGTCCTCTGCTCTTAGAGAAGAGCTGGGGTGAGCGCGGGCTGGGTGGTAAGCAGTTGCAGTGCACACACTCTCCAACACTGTTCCGGTTTCCAGCTGACTGATTTACTAGAGTATAGGTTAGTTTACAATGAGGGAAAATCTAAGTCAAAATTTAAATGTCTGTCCTTCAAGAATGTTGTAGGAATGTGGGATCCAAAGGGAGTTTTCAGTTTACCTTAGTACTGTTCCACGGTAGAGGTGAAGCTCTCACTCTTCATTGGATGGTGGCTTCTGGCTGCTGTGTTGGTTAATCATTGTAATCTGTTAAACTATTGAAGAATTCTAAGTTTAAAAATTGAAACGTGACCACCATCCTTGGAATGGAGACCCACCTATATACTTTTATTTGCTAATTAATTTTCATGGTTAAATGGTCTTGACTCTACTACTTAGGGGTCCTTTTTGGTTTTCTGAATGGCAGATGGAGAGATTTGAGTGAGTCAATTGGCTGAACTCAGAGTCAGAGGGGAAGGACCCTCAAATGTGTGTGATTGGATGGTGTGGAAGGTGGGGACCCTTGGGCTGTACTGTAAGAGTCCCATGCTCTGGGGCTGATAGATGCACCATTACCTTTCAATGTGGTGTCCAGTTCATGGCCTCAGTGTCCATCCCAACAGAGGAAGAGTAACTGAGAACCTGCCCAGTGTGCTCACACTTGGAGCAACACGTGTCGCGTCTGCTGGGACACCCATGGCTGTGACCCACTTCAGAGGGGCATGTGCCTAGAAGAGGGCGGGAGAGCTGGAGGTCTGGGGGAACGGAAGGCTGCACCGTGAGGATTTACCTCTGCACTTCCATTGCCAGGACATCCTGAATCAGTGCTGTAGTTGTGTGCAGGTTTCGCCCGTCTGCAACCCGTGCGAAGAGACTTTCTTTCTTTCCAAAGTGAAACTAACTAAATGGAAAAGCCATCTCGTCTGTGGCGAGTGAGTGGATGGCGGTGTGTTGGGTGTAGACACTGCATCGGCTGAGGTGACCCACACCCCCGTCCTCTCCAGGAGCACGCGTTGCACTTTTACTCTGGTAAAATTGCAGTGCAGCGTGTCTAAGTCCTGCCTTCCCAACCACCCCTGCAACACGACTGCACCGGGCATTTTTCCCTATTGAGGAATCCATCAGGAGGCAGCTCTTGTTGGTCTGAATGGAAGCCATGAGTCAGGGAGAGAGAGACTCAGCTAGTTCACCCGAGGACAATAGACTGGAGTTAAAAATGGCCCTGCCCATGACACCATGGCCCCAGTGTTGTGTCATGATCCATAAATAGAAGGAAACTTAAGCCTCTCAACACAACTCACCATTGCTTACTGCTGCATTGGGCCCCATGCCCCAGGAAGAAGTCACAGAGTCACCAGAGGTGACAGAGTGGTTAATAGCATCAGAGGTCCTCATAATAAACTTGTTTCAAACAGTTGAGGTCAAGGAGGATTCAATTGCTCTCTAAGGCCGTGACGAGGCACAGGTGACAACAGAGGAAGGTGGGGCTACCAGAAGGAGCCAGGGACCTTCCTCCTCCACACTGAGGGGCTGGGCCTCTGGGGATGTCTTGGGATTCTGGGCAGCAGTGAATGAACTTGCACACCCTAGAGACCCCACATACGGAGGGGTTGGTTCCAAATTAGCACTGAACTCCAGGAAGGACGTCCATGATGGTGCAAAAAGGTGCATGCGTCTCAGCTTTGTCAATCAGCTGACCCCCTGCAGCTCCTGTTGAACTGGTTTAGATTTGCTCCTTGCTATGTATGGTCAGCTCCCCACCTGCCTTTTCCTGGGTGTCTGAGACTCCCCCAGGCTACAGTGACTCTGCCTGGCTCCCCTCCCAGCAGATCCCCCCCTTAGCGTTTGGCTTTCCTGGAGGAGGAAGGTGATTAGCTAGGTCAGCCAGGAGAGGAAGCCAGTGTGAGCAACCCTAGCCCTGGCTGACTTGGGAGCTCTGGGACGTCTGGCCCCAGGAAGGGGCCCTGAAGGACAGTGACAAGCCATGTCTCTGGCTCCTGCTTGGGCTTCCCTGGTGAGGCTGGAGTGTTCAGCCTTGAGACACTGGAGGCCCTGAGGAAAGCTTCCAGAGCAGGGATGCCTCCCACCCTGCTCAAGCTATGCAGATCTCCAGGCCAGGGCTCTTTGGGAGTCAGGAGTTGGGTAAGTGGGTGCCTGTGTGCTCTGAATTCCCGTTTAGTGAAAGGACAATGAAAACTGTGGGCATCTGCCTGTAAGACGCAGCAGATGGCTTCTGCCCGCACTCTCCCTGGTTGTCCTTTCTCTGCTTGAGAAGATGATTAGGGGCACTGACGTGCAGTCTGTGGTTGGGTCAGGCACCGATGGCTCCTAGGGAGGCTTGTCATAAGGTCATGAGGTTTCCGATATCAAGGATGGGAATGAGCTCTTTTGTTTTGAGATATCTTTGGAAAGAAAATACCTGTGAGAATCCTGTGATGCCCCAGGAAGGTCCCTAAGGTCCAGTACTCCATTGCTGTCCCCCTGGGCCCTCCATCTGAGCCCCAGAGCCCATGTGCTTCACCTTCACCTTCAGGCTCTGCTTCAGGGGAGGGCAGGAGGCTCGTGAGCGGGCTCAGGGAGGACACACATAGTGCCACTAATGCGCCCAATTCATGTGCGGTTTCTGATCCATTGTTTTCTTTTCTCATCAAAACAAGCCTGGAATGGCCAAAGTCCCTACATCTCTGCGCACATTTTTAATACCCTCGCTACCTATCTTGCCCTATGCAACGGTAGAAGCCTTTTAAATACTAGAATATTAATGTAGCCGGATGAAGATACAGCACTGTGGACAGCTGTGTGCTTTGGGGGTGCCGCTGATGCTGTGATTCGGAAGACACCATCCCAGAGCAGAACAATGCCTCGGCCTTGCTATGTGGGTTTCGCTCTCTGCGCCTGTTGAGAATTGCGTCTGGCTTAGGGGCTGCAATAGCAGAGCCCAGCATTCCGTTTCTGTTTCTCCTGATAAAATTGTGTGAATCTCACCGGGGGTTTAGCTACATTAACATCAAAGGCACAGCCCAAGGGTAACCAGATTTGGAAAATGGAAAAGCAAACATATTCCTGACTGTTCCCAGAGAAGCCGTCTCCCTCTTTAGCAGAGGCTGCATGGTCTGTTAAAATATTTCCTATCTGAATATCTCTGCTAGAGCCATGGCCCCAGGAGAATTTAATCTCCTAGAATGTGGGGGTGGATCAGGTCCAAGGACTGTCCTCTCCCTCCTGTGTTGTGGGTAAAAGGGAACAACTTTCTGTGCACATTAAATATCAAAGGACACACAGCTGGTGCTTTGCAGGTAGCATCTGCCAGGACTCGGGGGTGCATTTGAGTCTGGGCATTGCAGGTGACACAGGAGCAGGGCTCTCAGAAGCGGCCCCTGTGGGCCCCACAGAGATAATGTCCACTCTTGATGGGCTCTGGATGCCTCTGGGCTGTGTGTGGTGCAGGATCAGGGCTGTGGCATGTGCCACATTCAAATGCTACAGGTCTACGAGGAAGCGGGGAAGGTTCCCAAAACGAGGTCACTATTGATGAAAATCCTTGTTTGTGTTTTAGGAAGGGGAGAACACTTTAAAAATAGGTAGAGTCAAGCAAAGGAGGTAGGCTTTTCCTTAAGCACATTTTTGCAACCTGGATTGAGAGTGGGCTCCACGCCATCCTTGCTCATTTGGAGGAGGGTGAGGTGTCGGGGACGTGCGGGCTGCGTGGAGTGGGCGTGTCAGTGTGTGGGTGCTCCGCTGGACACTGAGCAGCTCTGTCCACTTCTTCTAGGGCACGGGAGTGCAGTGTTGCTGCTGGTCACTGAGCACTCTGAAGGCACTCTCCTTGGCAGCTGCTTCTGTGGCCGCTTGTTGAGACCCAGGAGTTCAGCAGTAAAGGGAATGAGTCGGCATTAAGTGATGTAAAGGACAAAGCCATGGTGACCTGCAAGGCTCCTCTTTAGCTGCATATACAAATCAGGGAGCTGCAGAATTAAAGAAGCACATTTTTAACACTTACTAAAAAGAAATTTGTGGGCAGCAAATGAAAACTATAAAAGGAATTTTTTTATGTCTACTACGTGTCATCTAATGTTTTGTTTATATTGATTTTTAGCAAATTTTTTAGCTTCTCAGCTCACGTTCAGCATTGGAAATTGTTCTTGGTGCAGGGGTCTAGAGCAGGCTGAGGTCACAGAGCTGCAGAGGTGTAGGGCTCCCCCAGGGAATTTGGGGGAGAAAAGTACCCTAAGTGGAAGTGTATAGAAAGGAAAGGTCCTGGCTTCTGTTCTCAGACCATTCGCCATCTTCAGCCTTGGCCAGTGAAGTCCTGGCTGGATGCGCTGCCTGTGTCCCTTCCACAGCTGCCTGAGAGCAGCTGGAACTGGGTCGTATGGATCTGGAAGGTTCTCTGCAGGACACCAAGACAGTTCAGAGGACGTGAGCACCTCAGCTTGGTCCCTGAGAACACCCAGAAGACTTAGGGAGACAAGGAGTCTGGGAGGGTTCAGAGAAACACCCATGAACTACTGAAATGTGGGAACCCACAATCACAGCTCCTGAGTAACATGCCCATCACGCTCCTAGGTGACCTGCCCATCACAGCTCCTGAGTGACATGCCTGTCACAAATTCTGGGTGACCTGCCTGTCACAGCTCCTGAGTGGCATGCCTGTCGCAACTCCTGGGTGACATGCCTGTCACAACTCTTGGGTGACATGCCCATCACAGCTCTTGGGTGACCTACCCGTCACAACTCTGAGTGGCATGCCCATCACAGCTCCTGAGTGACATGCCCATCACGGCTCCTGGGTGACCTGCCTGTCATAGCTCCTGAGTGGCATGCCTGTCACTACTCTTAGGTGACATGCCCGTCACAGCTCCTGAATGGCATGGCTGTCACGGCTCCTTAGTGGCATGGCTGTCACAGCTCCTGGGTGACCTGCCCGTCATGGCTCCTGAGTGGCATGCCCATCACAACTCCTGGGTGACCTACCCATTACAGCTCGTGAGTGACCTGCCCGTCATGGCTCCTGAGTGACATGCCCGTTACAGCTTCTGGGTGACCTACCCGTCACAGCGCCTGAGTGACATGCCTGTCATGGCTCCGGGGTGACCTGCCCTGAGTGACATGCCCTTCACGACTCCTGGGTGACTTGCCCATCACGACTCTTGGGTGACATGCCTGTCATAGCTCCTGAGTGACCTGCCCATCACGGCTCTTGGGTGATATGCCTGTCACGACTCCTGGGTGACCTGCCCTGAGTGACATGCCTGTCACGACTTCTGGGTGACCTTCCTGTCACAACTCCTGGATGACCTACCTTGGCCCTGGTGCTTGTAGCACGAGGAAAGCTCAGGCGCTGAGACTCCACACGTCCCACACCAATGGCTCGCTGTCTGCCTCTGAGAAGGCCCGTGTCCTCTGTGGAGTGCGTTTTCCCGCCTTACCCCAGAGGCACCTCTACCCCAGGACCGCGCCCATGCTCCCTGGAATGTGACTGTTCTTTCCCTAAGTAACCTACCCGTGCCTCTGACTGACACTTGCTGAAATTCTTTTCCCTTATAAAAGCCAAGGACCCTGCTGGTCACCGGCCAAGTTCCCCTTCCCTCCGGCACCCCTGGAGCCCTTCTTCTGAGACACGGCTTCTCCCGTGATGGTGTGTGCTGCGTGTGTTCATCCTGTCGCTGTGAAGTCGCTTGATTTCCGACGCTTAGTATTTAAAGAGGAAATGACTCTCGCTGAGAGATTCCCTGGTGATCTAGGAAAAGGTGTCTCTTTTTGCCACCGCCTCCTGGCGTAGATGACAATGGTGTCACAGGGCCGCTGCCACCCTAACGGGTCAGGGTGCTAACATTACACACTGAATATTCCGTTTCATGAGTCAATTGGCATCTGAGGTGCATCTCCCTTTCTTAGACTTGATCTCAGATCATTTTGCATATGTGCCGTGGGTCCCCAAGATGACCCAGGCTTGGTAACTTGCTAGGTGGGCACATGACTCTGCATGTGGCCTCAGCCATGGCTGAGATTTACTAAGGGAAAGGACGCTGTTCTGTAGAATATGACTTCTTTTGTGAAATGTCTTGGTTTTTTCCATGCATCCAACTGTCACTTTGTGAACATGCCCTTCAAGGCTGCTGAGGACAGTGAGGAAGCGGTCATGGCCTTGTACACGAGCATCCACACCTAAGAACGCTCTCACCTAGCTGTGCACACGTCCACTCAGTTCCTTCCCGTGCTCCACCTCAGCGAGGGATAGTTAGCACTCGGGGCCCTCTCCCGCTTCCACTGTCGATCATGTGCAGATCTGCGTAGCCCCAGGAAACAGATGGCCAGCTAGGTCAATTAGATCTAATTTGCACCCAGGTGTATTCTCTGGTCTCTCACTCATCTGAGCTTTCATTTCTGGAAGGTAGAAGAGAGTGACAGGACCGTGGCACCATGTCGGGAGGGGGTGACTGTGGTGCTGTTCCATTACCATCACCAACGAGCCAAGACCAGATGTGGGGACAAGGACTGCTCCAGCAAGGGGCTGCTGCATTAGAACATAGCATTCAGGGCTTAGAAATACAAGTTGTGACTTGGGGTAATTTATTCAGTATTGAGGAGGTCAATGTGATGTCAGGGAACTGTTGAGACCAGAGACAAAGCCTGTCCTATGGGGCTCATAGTGCTGGGCCACTGCTCTGGGCTGGACCAGGTGGAAGAAAGTCCCTCTGCAGGTAAGTTGGCCAGAAAGGTAAGCCCCTTTCTGGCAGGGGCTCCAGAAAGCCATCAGTCAGAGCCACCACAGTGTTCAGCCTGTTTCTGGTGGGGCAGGGAAGAAAAGGCAGCCGAGATGTCCCCTCTTATCAGTGACCACACCACCCAGAGCTTTCCCTGTCCAGGGTATCTCTGCCATCTCCCTGCCCACCTTCTGCCTTCTGGGTGAGCCAGAGACTGGCACCCAGGACCTTGGGCCTCATCGCTGGCTGGCCCTTCACTGACTGTTGAAGTCTTGGGTGCTTCCTTGCATGTTATGAGAGTCCCCAGCTTTTCCTTGGAGCCCCTGTGTGTGTTCCTGGCCCCATGAACTGCTCCCCAGGCTCTCAGGGACAGATTGTACGTCACAGAGCCTGAGAACAGTTCTTGGAAGACCCTGCCTCCTGCAAGACTGTGGTCCTTGTGTCTCCCTCACAGAGAGAGCATCCGTCGTCCCTCCCAGTCCATCTGCTACCGGGTCCCTTGTCACACCCCACCTTGACCTTCCCTTACCCTTGCTCACCAGTTCTCGCTGTTTCTGCTCAGCTCTCCAGTAGACAGTGCTTTAAAAAAACCTTCCCTTTACCAGCTCACTCTGTCCTCCAGGAGTGGAGCAGCCTAGACAACAGAAATACCCCTCTCCATTCCCACAAAGACTCCAGCCACATTGGATTGAGGGCCCACTCTGCTCCACTGTGACCTCATCTTAACTTGTCATGTCCACAACTTCCCTACTTCCAAATAAGGTCACCTTTTAGGAAGGACGTGGTCGGGGCTGCCATTCAACCCACTACAGTTTTAAATCCTTCCAACTCTGTTTACATATATCTTATTATTAACCCAGGGGCATTTAACCACTGAGCCACATCCTCAGTCCTTTTATTTTTATTTTGTGATAGGGTCTCACTAAGTAGCTTAGGGCCTCACTAAATGCTGGTCTCGAACTTGCAATCTTCCTGCCTTAGCCTCCCAAGCTGCTGGGATTATAGGCACATGCCACTGTACCCAGCCACTATTTATATCTTTATACCTTCTGCATGACACATAGTGGGTGATCAGTAAAGATTTATTAAGTAAGATCCTTAAATAAAAATAATTCTTAAAAGGAAAGAAACAAAAAGCCAAAGCCCTCATCAGTGCAGCCAGAACTGTGCACTGAGGTGGTGCCCTTGTCCTTTAGCTTCCTCCAGCCAGCAGCCGCATGGCCAGCCCACTCTCAGCTGCCGGCCACACTGGAGCGTGCCTGGACAGGTACTGGTAGAGAAGCAGATACAGGAAATGAGCAAAAGCGTTTTTCATGCTGTTTTAAAAAGCTCCTGATTGGGCCACAGGCTCTTCTGGGGCTGATTTTAGCTTCCTCCTGCCTTTCATTTCTCAATAGTCCCTGTCACCATGGGGACAGGACCAGGACAGCCCAGGGCTTTCAGGGACTGCAGAAAGACAACCTGACCTGCATTTTCAGACCCTGTGCACATAAACTCCCTCTCTGAATCTGAATTCTGTGACTTGGGAGGGCCACATGCTGACACACCCTAGCCCAGCTTCCTGGGAACGTGGAGGCATCGCCCTAATAAGAGGTTGTGGGAGGAGGCACCCATGCTGCTGCGGGCGCCCAGTCACAGTGTGCAGGTGCCCAGGGGTATCGGGCAGCTCAGTTCTGTGCTCCCTCCTTCTCTGCATTAATGGAAGATGAGCGATAAGCTCCCCAAATCATTAGTGGTCTGCATACCGATGTGCAATATGGTTTTCTGCCCAAAAAGTACCCCAAGTTCAAAAATCTATTCCAAACAGACTGAATTTTTATGGGGTAAACAATCACAAAAGGCTGACACTTCTACAACCAAGTCACCTTTGGAGAGTTGTGTGGACTGTCCGAGGTCCACCTGTTGAGAAGTGGGACAGCATTGGCAGAGTCTCTCTGTTCTGTGTCTAGAGAGGTCTGGCAGGGCCACTACTGGCTGCCCGGAACTGGGCTTCGCCAGCGGTGGAAGCCAGCACAGGCTGCACCACACTGGAGCGTGCTGGAGAGTTCCTGGTGGAGAAGCTGAGAAGCAGGTGCAGGAAATGAGCAAATGCACTTTTCATGCTGTTGTAAAAATCTCCTGATTGGGCCACAGGCTCTCCTGGGGCTGGTTTTAGCTTCCGCCTGCCTTTCATTTCTCCGTGTCCATGTTGCAGGAGGGTTGAATGCAGAGGCCTGACTTTGGGTCCCAGCCTTGCTGTGAGACCTTCGACAGTTCCTACTTCTTGTGGAGTTGGACACAGTGCTTCTGTAAAGTCCAGAAACGCTTAAGTGCAGCGCCAGGCTGAGGAAGACCCTCTGTGGCTGGCAGGAGGGCTTCTGCCGCACTGTCCTCTGGAGCTCTAGACTCTGGCGTGGAGGCGGACCCAGCATCCATCTCCACTCTCCAGATGCCCTTGGCCATCGCGTGACCTGGGGTGAACAGTATGACCTTCCTGTGCCTCAGTTTCCTTGGCTGCAAGCAGACACAGTGATGTCATGAGGCAGGTGAAGGGGCGCCTCACACGGCTCGACTGAACTGGCCAGGGTCACTGTCACGCTCTGTCTCTCCAAAGTGCTCCTGTTCTGAAACCACACATCAGAACACCGTGGCCTGCAAACAAATACACATTTGCTCATGAGGTGCTTGTTAGAGTGTAAAGGAAAAGTCATTCCGTTCAGAAAGCTGCCCATGGTAGAGCTCACACCACACGCGCCAGGCCCTGGGTTCCATTCCCAGCAGTGCAAAGAACAGGCAAAGAGAAGCAGTGTTAAAGGCCAGTCTCCGTGGAAAAGCATCCAGATGTTTCCAACCAACAGTTTGTAGACTGCTAGTGAAACAAACAACTCTTGACTTAGTTTATTAGGATCTTTGCTTTCCTTAACCAGAAGGTGGAAACCTAAAATGAACTAAAGTGCAGATGAGAGGATCTCTGTTTTGCCTCAACTCTCACGGGTTGGTCACAGCACGCGTTGGCGGGAAAATTAGGACCACGCTGCAATTCCTGTGACACATCTGGATTAGTAAAGAGCTGGTGCTCCTGTGGCCCGCATCTGCTGGGTTATATCTAATGTCAACCCCACCAGGTAGTCACACTCCTCAGCCCCACAGTACAGATAAGGCAACCGAGGCACACACAGCTTCCATCATCGACCCAAGGTGCAGTCTTGCAACTCTCCTGCTAGGAGGTATTTTACTGCTTTTCTAAAACCTTTGTTTCACCTTCCCATACTGCATAAATGCACAGAAGTGACAAATGGTATCAACTGGTTGACACACCATTTGTGATAGCTAGAACTCTTACAGGGAGAGACTGAGTTAATCCAGAGGAGCATTTTCAAATGCATGATCCTAGCTAGACTTTAACCTTCTGAATATTTGACAAATTTAGGAAATTTCATTGTGTTTTGAAAGCAAGATGATTAATATTTTTGAAAATAATATTATACAGTGCAGAATCAAAATAGATGAAATTGCCTAGGACAAAGATAACTTCTTAATTTCAATTTTATTTAAAATCATCCCTTCCTGTCAATTCCAAGGATGATTTATAGTGCCAGATACAAAGTAGTGGCTTAGTAAATATTTACTGAGAAAATTTAGAATAAGCAGCTTTCAGCAGCTTTCCATGAACATGGTGATAGGGCTTCCGTTGAAAGTATTCTTCATTCTTTGAGAAGAGCCTGTTCTTTTTATTCCTGTGTTTTTATTGGTGCATTATAGTGGTACATGTATACACGCACACAAAGCAACAATACAGTTGGGCTGGTACCATTCCCCGTATTTCCCTTCTCTTCCCTCTTCCCTCTGCTTGCCTCCTTTCCTCTGTTCCACTGATCTCTCTTCAATTCTCATGATTTCCCCATCTTCCTTTTCCTTTTCCTCCTTAGTTTCCATATATGAGCGAAAACGTATGACCTTTGACCTTCCAAGTTTGGCTTATTTTGCCAAACATGATGGTTTCTAGTGCCATCCATCTTCCTGCAAATGACACAATTTCATTCTTCTTTACGACCGAAGGGACTCCATTGTGAACACACACCACATCATCTTCACCCATTCATCCGCTGATGGACACCTAGGCTGGTTCCATAGTTTGGCTATTGCGACTTGTGCTGCTGTAAACGTGGGGATGCATGTACCACTGTTCTAAGATGACTTGAATCCTTTGGGATAAACACCAAGGGGTGGGATAGCTGGGTCCTAGGGTGCTTCCATGCCTCGTCTTTTGAGGAACCTCCATACCGATTTCCACACTGGTTATGCTAATTTACTATCCCACCAACAGTGTGAAAGTGTTTCTTTTTCTCCTATCGTCCCCAGCATTTATTATTTGTTTTCTTGGTGTCTGCCATTCTGACTCGTGTGAGATGAAATCAGTGCAGTTTTGATTTGAGCCCTTTCTTTCTATATGAAATTTTCACTACTGCAAAATACAACTTCACATGGCCTTAACTTCTGACGTGGGGCATCTGGTTTGGCGACTCGGAGGCAGTCCTGGATTTCACAGCTGACTTCTTCCTGATGCTGTTCTAGAGAAAGTAGAAACACAAAATCCCCAAAGTTTGTCATTACCAAAGCAAAACCTGTTACCTTTTATTCTCATGGATGGTTTTCTTGTCATAACCTCCTTCCAGTCTTACGCTGCAACCTCTGTTAAAACCCAGCACTGAAGAAGACACAGGGTGCTGCAAGTCACGGGGATCCTCATGTGACAAGAACTTCAGAGGCAGGTCAAAGCTAGCGGGGCCCAAGCCAGGTGAGGGGTGCTGACGTCCACTGGCCGCTCTGGCAGGAGGGCCAACTGGGTGAGTGGAGCCAGCGCTACACATACTTTCTGTGTGCTGTGCGGGAGGCCATCTCACTAGTTATGAACAGCATCCCAGTCTTTCTCCCCTGGACAAGGGAGCACCGTGAATGTCGTGTGGGTGACAGGCAGCAGGAGTGGCAGCTGCTTGGCAGGTAGGATCTGCCCATGAGGGTGAGCGTCTCCCATGGTGTCCCCCCACCTCCATTGCCACACGGGATTCTGCACTGAGGAGTTATTACATGGGCAAAGAAAGGATCCCGAGAGTTAAGGCAGGCTGAGCAGTGGGGGGCAGAGTGGGGGCTCAGCCAGGATCTTGTGGAGGGTTTTTTAGGCCCTAGTCATGATTTTTATTTAAAATTTCTTCAATGCTGTCATTTAAGAACTTAATCATGGATAAAGTATTGCTAAGAAAAATAAGTTGCCCTTTTGAAAAATTATATGATCTATTGAGAAGGGATGCAGGTGAAAGAGGGACACATCAGATATAACTCACTTAAATCGAGTAGGCTTCTATACTGAAGGACTATTAGATCTGCTTTTTAACTATTTATTCTTCCCCTAATAAGTCACTTTAACATGGACTTTAACATTCTGAGTTTTATTTAAATATATTTTTTAAAGAGGGAGGGACAGTGAGAGAGAGTAAGAGAGAATCAATTTTATTCAGTTTTTCACGTGGCTTTCATTGCTCTGACACTCCGTTGTATTCGTGGTGCTGGGTTTGAACTCACGTACTTGCGCATGCCAGCCAAGCACCGAACAGCTGAGTCACCGCTCAGGCCCCTAAATATAATTTATTTATAGTACATATTGATGCAAATAAAATGCGTGTCTGGGAATATTTACCTGAATTATTTTTGTAAAAACACACACACACACATCATGCACGCACACACATGCACATGAAATCTGAGTCCCTTTGTGCTGCTATAACACATTACCCTGGACTGGGTGACTCAGACCTGATAGGAATTTATTTTTCCTATTTTGGAGGCTGGAATTCTCAGACCGAGAGCTGGGGTTGGTGTCTCATGCAGCCCTGTTCCTGGTGCACAGATGGCTGCCACTGTTGTGTTCACACGGCAGGAGGGCGAGGGCGAGTGCGCTCTCTGAGTCCCTGTTATCAGGCTGCCAGTCCCACTCACACCCCAAACCGCTACCGCCAAGTACAGTTGCGTTATGGATTAGGTTTTAGCGTGTGACTTTGGGGGAAACACAAACACCCTGTCCTCAGCACTACATTCCTTTATGGAGGGCAGTATCATTAGATTGGTGTTTTCTAGTCAGGGATGTGTTGAGGGAGTAATAAAAACATGGAACACAGATTTCCAGAAACACCGAAGCCCCAAACCCATGTGAATTCTCAGCCTTCCCTGCTTCCCTTCACCCTCCCCACCGGTGTGTCCCACCCCTGATCGCCTGTGGACCCGTGCCAGGCCTCTGACCCAGGCTGGGGAGGATGTCACCCCTCT
Source organism: Aplodontia rufa (assembly GCA_004027875.1). Classification (NCBI taxonomy): domain Eukaryota; kingdom Metazoa; phylum Chordata; class Mammalia; order Rodentia; family Aplodontiidae; genus Aplodontia; species Aplodontia rufa. Next base: position 87,764 of record PVKS010003286.1, on the reverse strand, counting down.
CTCCAGCAGCACTGCCGCGGACGCCTTCTGCGCCTCTCTGCCCTTCCGCTTACCCGGCTTCCTCTGCTCCTTTTCCATGCACGCATTTTTTGTCCTCGTGTGCCCACTGCATTGTTACCAGCATCCTTTACTACAATTGTTCTTGTACCAGGCAAAGAAACGGGTTTTATAAGGAGTCTTCATCGAGTCCTTTTCAAGCTACAGATGACATCAGGAAAGATGTCATTAAGGCCACACTAAGCCCCTGCCTTAATTAGATGGTGAATTTTTGAGTCTTCAGCATTGTTATCCATTTGAATTGAAACCCTATCATTGAAAAAGCCAAACGAACTTGGAATTGAGGAGGGCCATTTCCCAAAAGGGAACACAGCCAGGCTGGATCCGGGTGGCGAGCCAAGGGACGCGCAGTCCGGATGCACGTGACATGTTTCTACGGTTCCACGTCCAAGTGAAGCGTGTGTTCTCTAAAACCGTATCTCAGCAAGCAAGATTTTCGAAAAATCTTCACTCTTACCAGTTTTTCCTATACACAATGAAATGTCAAGGAAAAGCACATCTCAAACCCATCGGTAATTTTTTAGTTTACGCAGAACGCAGAAGCTTGGTGGTGTTATTTTCCGTGTCAGTCCAGGTCACGTCTGTGCTCCCGTCACCGCCCTCTTCTGCTGAATTCTGTGCCTGGCCAGGCCACTCAGGGAGAAAACACAAGCCGGTCTGTGCTTTGATCACTTCCTCACTGCAGATCCCTACCGTCTCCTCTCTGTGAGGAGGAGACCTGCACTTCCTGCTGCCGGCCACGCTTGCAGAGATATCCAGCAAACGGTTTCCACGGAGCCCTGACATCCAGTTGAGATGCAAGCCACGTAGGACCTCTGGCTTCTCTGAGGCCCGATGCAGGATTTTCAGCAAATCTTCACCCGCTTGATTTATGGTCCTGAACAAGCGAACGCAGGTTTAGCCCCTGAATCCCCGGCTCTTTGTATGCAGCTGTGATTAGCTGACATGAAAGATGAACACACACATACATGTGCTCTCCTGCTTTATCCAACTCCCCAAAATATTTAAGCTTCTTTAAGTTTCTATTGAGATTTTAAAAAACAAAACCTTTATGAATAGTAGGCACATGGATAGTCATTATCTTTTCAAGGATAATGATGAAGCGGGAAAGCTAATTCCATGTATTTTTACTTAAAATATGCGTTCATGGCTTCACTGAGAAGCTCATAGATCTCACAGCTGTTTTCTGTCACTGGGAAAACCGTGTATCTGTAGCTCATTCTATTTTAAATTCTAGATCTCAGATGAAGCCAGCTTTTACTACTATTGGCTACTGATTCATAGGTTTTTTCTAAGTTCCCTTGAGAGACAGTTCTGTAGGAGAATAGGAAGGAACAGAGACCTGTGGATCAGACGATTTCTCCTCTGAAGGGTCAGACAAATAGAGGAGAAGCGTCCGTGCCAAATATTTTTAACCCTATGTGATACAGCAGGCATGGATATCCTAGGCAGAGGGTTGGGACCTACACAGAGGACCTGCGTGTCACATTAGCACATAGGATGTGGGTTCAGTTCATAAGTTGTCGTAGGTGGTCAGAATTTAAAAACTGAACATAGAAATTTGAATAGATTTTTTCCCCTGTGATTTACACTGGAGTCATCCATGTTTAGTCTCTAAGTCTTTGTTAGGTGGGAGAATAATTATGAATTACAGGGAATAATCTGGACTGAGTTACAGGAATGAAGTTAGCGGGGTCAGAATCATAGAAGAGAGACTGACTACACGTGGGGCGAAAATGAACAAGGAGCTGGAAAAGAGGACAAGTCCTGCTTATCCATTTCATTCTGTGTACCCATGATTCTCCCTGATGGACGCATGATTAATTCAAAGATTTATTGATTTTTTCCTCTTCTCTGCTCTAGCCCACTGACCTGGTTTTGTTGACAGGTTTGTGTGGATCAAACCGATCTGACAGATGAAAGCCTGCTACCATATTAATCCCTGTAGTCTGGAACACATATTTTATCCTGAGTCTGTACCAACTGTAACCAAGCACTCGGGAAACGCCCATCACGCTCCTTCCTGTGCCAAGCACCAGCCTGAAGCCAGAAGTGGCTGGAATTATGCAAAAGAGTTGCATCATGTGCTTCTTTATGCAGTACAGATGGAGGGGTGAGAATCTCAGCTTTTTTTTACCCTTAATAGCAAATAAGCCAACATTTCAGCCAACATTTCATTTTTTAAAAAATATTGTCATTTTTGTGGGGGGATTTTGCTGCAAAATAATCCAGGAAGGACAGTGGTACAGCACACGTTATTAATTGTTGAGCTGGGTTGTGGGTGCATGGGGGTTTTGTTGACACTTTCTTTTTTCTTTTTGGTCCACATCTTTGAAATGCTCATAATAAAAGCTGAGAAAAATAAAGCAAGCGCCTGTATCACAAATCCCAGGATCGGTTTGAACCTTGAGAATGCACAGTTTAACATGAGTGATTGGTATCCCATCAGGACAGGAGTACGCAGGTTACCAATGTCATGTTCTGAAAACTGATGATTCGTTAAGTGAAATGTTTTTCTGCTGGGGTTGGGCCTGGAATCCGAAACAAGACTATGAAGAAAATGGACCTTTAAACTTCGCATTCCTTCTCCAAGACCGGAGTGTTCCTTCTCAGCTAACTAGATCAGATGTTTTGACCGTTTTGCCAAGCTGTGTCTACAGAGACACAAAAGCGGATTCCGGGTTCAAAAACTTTTTGGGAAATAAAATACCAAGCAGTAGCAACCGAGTCCCACGCACCACGAACTCTAAAGCATCCGTGGCAGCTTTTTTTAAAATTAATTTTTATTTTTTCTTCCTGGACTACTCATGTTATTCCTTTGCAAATTAGAAGATATACTTTTAAATTTAAGTCCATCGAAGCTGATTGATATGAACGTGCACCTCGGGCTGAGTGAGTAAGGGGTAAACGTGACCTAGATGTTTGCACAGGACCCAACACCATGCGTAGGTGGAAAGAATTTGAAGATCCTGTTTTTATGGAATACAGTGTAGAGACTCTGAGCCTTACTGATTTCTAATTCCATCCTGGACCTTTCCGGGCATCACTTTCATTCTTACTAAAGCAAGATGGCATCATGGCCACCTGCAGAAGGGTCCAGGTTTGGAGTAGGATGGAGGAGGGTGGTGGGGCCTGATGTTGCTGTGCGGGTAGGGAAAGTGCACAGCTACCACATCAATGGATGCGTTGCGAGGAGACATGACTTTAGTCGACCTGGGGACCAGGAAAGAGAGGACATATCTGGGCAGTGTTTGGGGATTGATGGATTGGGTGTGAGGAGACTGTGCAGGGAGACTGAGGATTTTTTTTCTCATGGAAAGGTAAGAATCCTGTGGTTTAATTTTGTGAGCCAGAAATGGAATCACTGTGGTCATAGGAAAAGCCCTGTAGGAATTGCCTTCCTGGCACATATGGGGGGGTCCTGTTTGTCCCCACGCTCACCAGCATGGCCTTAGGGAGCCCATCTGGGGCTTTCCCGGCTGACCCACCTTTGTTTAAGCCGTGTTCTTGTACTGAGGCCACTTTGGGCTCTGGCCTGCTCATTCCAGCTCTGTCTCCTCGCTGACTTCACTGTGCTCTTGCTGACTGATTTCAGACCCGTCGAAATAAAGGGAAGTGAGCAGTTTGGACACAAGAAGCACAGAGGCAGAGGGGACCCAGGTTCTCTGTCTGCTCTCAGCTGCCTGCGGCGATTGATGATTGACGTCTCACAGTGGCTATTAAGCACTCTAATTTTGCTAGATTTATGTTAGCTAGATTCAAAACATCGAGAGCCCCAGATATGGACTGAATTGGGTCACCCCCCAAAAAGCCCCAGGTTGAAGTCCTGGCTCTCAGGGTGACGGTGTTGGAGGTGGGGCACTCCAGGAGAAATTGAGATTAAATGAGGTCGCAAAGGTGGCCCCTGTCCAATGGGGCTGGAGTCCTAATGAGATGAGGAGGCAACACCAGAGAGTTGCCTGTCCCTGCCAGGTGAGAGGTGGGGAGAAGGTGGCACTCTGTGGGTCTGACATTGAGGTTGGACCTCCAAGCTCCAGGACTGAAGAAGGAACCTTGTGCTGCCCGTTAGAGCAGCCCACGGTGACTAATGCGGCATTCTGCTCTTGAGTCTGAGCGTGGTTTTGGAGAACGGCTATCTTCTGTTCCCCAATGTTCAACGTCAGTTTCTCCAGTTCTTCCAAAGAGTCTGACTTTGATCTGTCTTCATCAGTTTAAGCTATTTTTCTCTGTGGCTCATAGCCTATTCATTTGGATCGATCATGATTTACTTAGGAATGCTGAGTCACCTATGCAAAGGCAATTGGGAACACATTTTCAAAAATAAATTGTTAAGGGGCTGGAGCGTTGGCTCAGTGGTATTGCACTTGCCTGGCATGCACAAGGACGTGGGTTCAAACCCTAGCACCACGTCCGCAACAAAGTGTTGGAGCAAGGAAAGCCACATGAAAACCTCAATAAAATTGATTCTCTCTTTCTCTCACTGTCCCTCTTTCTCTTTAAAAAATAGGTAAATAAATAGTTAAGAAGGTTTTGCACACCAATGTCCATGGCAGCATGGTCACAATAGGCAAGGGTGGAAACGGAGCAAATGTTCCTGAAGAGGTGGGTGAACAGGGCAAGAGTGGTGTAGTCATATGAGGGACGCTTTCTCAGCCTTGGAAAGGAGGAAGGTCGGACACCTGCTTCACCGTGGGCCAACCCTGCAGACACGATGCTGAGTGAGAGAGAACAGACACAGAGGGACACCCACCACCTGGTCCGCCTGGTCCCCCTGGTCCCCCTATGTGAGGCCCCTGGAGTCATCTCACCCATAAACATGGAGAGTGGAATGGAGGCTGTGGACTGGGCAGTAGGGGCCAGGGGCACTGTAACAGGTGTGTAGTTCTGGTCTGGCCAGGTTGGGGGACTTGGAGCTGGAATCTGAGGGACTTGGGGCAGCATGCATGGGCTCAACACTACTGAGCCATACTCTCAGGAGTGGTTAGGACAGTATTGTATTTACTTTATCACGTTGAAATGAAAAATCACTGCATTTTTCTCTTTAAGTGCATGAAAAAGATTAATTTTCCATAAAGACCTAGATAAATTGACTTTAAATAGCATTAAATGGTGGAAGTCTACTTTATAATCAGCCTCAAAAATCATAAGAATTTTTCCTAGTGTTATTTGAAAGAATGTTGTTGATATCAAATGAGGATTGATTTTTATTATAGGCACATGTTTAAAAAAAAAGCCGGTCCTTAGAAAATGAAAATCAGTAGATTATGGTCTTAAAGCCCTCACCGGGCTTGGGAGCATGTGGGAGCAGTTGCCAGGCGGGTGCTGGGTGGAGGGCGATAGGCCCGTGAGCGTCGGGAGGCCATGGGGCAGTGCTGGAAGCACGGTGCGGGGTGAGCTCGGTGGCTCTGTACCCGGAGACCTTGCTGAGGCTCCACCATGCTGGCTACTCCTGGGGCCTGGTGGGTGGAGGCTTAGTGTTCTCGCACCGTGCCCAGGGACACTACAGGATTATTTGTGGGGGAGCTAAGGGTTGCTGAGTATTTTTTATTGCAGAATAATTTTAGCAGATCATATAGATGACGTACAAAAAGCAGAGGAATGAAGAGTTGTCCAAGGTCACAATGAATGAGTGACAGGACCTTCACTCATGCGTGGCTGCTTGCTGAACACCTACTATGTGCAGATTCTGAGCCTGGCTTGGTGGACGCGCCTGCGAATGACAGAGAGGTGCCTCCCCGACACCCAAGAAGCTTCTGTTCTGTTGTACGTATTTGGGGTGAGGGGTCACAGCCTCTTCCTGAGCTGAATCCTGTCTACCTCTACCACCTGGCCTCGATTTTCCCTAATTTTTATGTCTTTTCTTTTTTTTGTTTCCCATTCACCACGTTTTGGTAGAATTTATCCTGAAGGACTGACGTGGGATCTCTTGGCATCCCTGGGCAGTCTGGAGCAATCTTAAGGCCACTATAGAGTCCCCAGTTCCTCAAGGGATGTGACTTGCAGCCCACTTTAATACAACCTATTAATTCAGTGTTTAAACTTTTATCTTCTGGTCTCCCAGGACAGTGTGCCTTAGACTGCGACACACAGGAATCTGATTCAGTAGCTTGAGGCAGGGCCTGAGATTCCACATTTTGTCTTTCTTTTATTTGTTTGTTTGTTTTTAGAGAGAGGAAAAAAATCAATTTCCAATTTTAGTTTTTTATCTGACCTTTGTTTCTCCAGCACTTTGTTGTGTATGTGGTGCTGGGGGTTTGACTCCGGGTCCTCGCGCATGCCAGGCATGCTGAGCCACAGCTCCAGCCGGAAACTGTGTTTCTAAGGAGCTCCTGGTGCTATGGGATCTTCTGGTCCGAGTGGCAAGGCTGTGGGTTCTGAGTCCTGCAGTGGTTACAGCTGCCAGGGTGGATTTTCATGAATGCCAGTGGTCCAGCGTCTGCCTTCAGGCTGGGCTTGGGGTGCAGCGGGCACATTTTGGGAAGCTCTCGTGTGACTTGAGAGTGCCTCTGTGGGTGCAGGCCTGGCTTGTGGGCCATTGTGCTATGGGTATGGGGTTTCTCCCTGGGTGGCTGCTGTCTGTCCTGCCAGCCCGAGGCAGGCGCTGTACCCCAGGATCGCAGTCCAGCTCCTCCCCTCGCTCCAGGGTGGATGGGCAGGCACCTCTTCCTCGGTTCCAGATGACACTGTACTCGGGCAGGCCTTAATGACACCCAAAGACAGTGCTCAGGACTTGGTAAAGGTGATGGGGAGATAGGGTGGTGTCCACGTGAACAGTCCCCACTTCCTCCCTCTGCTAGATTGAGTGTCCCCCCTGCAAGTTCCAGTTGTAGCTTAACCCCCATTGGGAGGAAGTAAGAGGGTAAAACTTCATCCAGCCACAGTGCCTGGAGAGTTCCCTTAGCAGAAGATCGGGATAAGAGGAGGCCAAGCGGTGGGGCTCAGTGGTGCTGCTAGCAGCTTTATATAAAGAAGCAAGACCCCGCCCAGCAGCCTCACCTGGTCTGGCCTCGTGATGCTCTATTGGGAATCTGCTGAGAGTCCCCACCAGCAAGGAGCCCCTCTAAGGAGCCGCTGCCAGATCCTGAACTTCTAGGCTTCAGAACCCTGGGCAGAATAAACCTTTCTTCTTTATAAATTACTCAGTCTGTTGTTTTCTATTACAGTAGCAGAAAATGGACTAGGAGACCTTCCACCTGAGTGCAGGCTGCTTCTGCACACACAGGGCCGGGGTTGGCCTGTGAGCAGAATTCCTGCCTTTATTCAGGCACACGGACAAGGGGACATGTGCAGGTGGGGACTGTCACTCAGGAAGAGAAGAATGACTTTGTGATCATGAATCTGTGCATTTCTTGTAGTCTGATTAGAGCTTAGGCTTTAAGGGCTTACTGTCTCTGAAACACACACACACACACACACACACACACACGTTATAAGCTTGTAATTCAAAAGTCTCATGTCTCATTTGTTTTTCAGCAATGAATGAGTTCTGAATTTGGGAAATAATTTATATTAGTCAGGACACATGATGGCAGAAATAAAAAAGGCTGTTATTGATTAATATAACAGAAAATTGTGGGCTTATCTGCTTTCAGGCCTGGCTGGATCAAGGTGCTCCATAAACTCTGACAGGAGCATCTACCCCTCTTGCTATCCTCCTCCTGCACTTGGGTCACCTCTGGGTTTTGCTGGCACTAGGAGCAGGACAAGTGCAGCACAGCTCTTAGCCCAGCCCTGTAGCAGCTCAGTGCCTTCTCCAAGGTCCCCCAGGGCACATCACCTGCCCATTCGTAAACCAGTCTCCATGTCTAGGGACAGAGCGCTGGTAACCTTGGTCCCATGCTCAGGATGGATGGCTCTTCCAAGGAAAATGCAGCGCTTGTTCCTTGAGAGTGGAATTCTACCAACGTACACTTGGCTGTTGGGGCTGCTCTTGAATTTGAGCAGCCCACTCTGGAACTCCCACTCGGAAATCCTCGCGTCTGAAATGAAGCCCACGGATGGGTTGACATATCTATTGTGACAATGATTTCCATAGCTATAGAAGGGGGGAAATCTATAGACCCGGATGCCATCTGGAGCCAGGATCAGTGGGGATGTGTGAGTAGGGCTTCTAAACCTAGTGCTTTCGTCTGTTCACGAATGTGTGTTCCAACTCCATGTCTGGAGCCCGTCCCTGGCCTGGTCCCCGAGACCTCCACAGGCTGGCCGCGGGCTCTGCGCTCTGATTCAGCGAGTCCTGAAAAGCAGGTCTTCGCTGGGCTCTCTGCAGTAACGAGACAAGCTCAGTGTGAAGTTTACTCCGTCCAGCGTTTCTGTAGCGCCCCTCCGTTTAGCAAGCAGGGCTGGCTTTGGAAATAGGAGTGGATGCCTTGCTGTTTCCCGCCGCCCTCGTCTCTCTGGGCAGACCTGAAGCAGACTCTCCACAGCCTCCTCCTGCCCCTCCTCCCCTCCTGGCTGATGGCCCCTGGTCCATCTTGAGGATGATCTCTGGGTGCCTCTTAGTCGGTCTAACCCCCCACCAGCAAGGAAGCAGACCAGCACGGTGTGCACCCCTACTCCCAAGGGTCTGTCGGTTTTCTGACTCCACAAGAAGTAAAATGCCTTTGTCATTTTAGCCACGAGATCTTGCAGTATGGGGCCACCTCCCTCATCCTTCCTCCTGTTTTCTGGCACAGAGTAGGCATTTGGAGAAGGGTACTTTTGTTGTTGAATGAATGCATTTCAAATAAAAACCAAAGGACAGAAAACAGTAAAACAGGCCCTTCAGTCCCGCACAGGACTGAGGTTCATGCCTCACGGTGTTGAGCGAGGACTAGAACAAAGACCCCTCTCCCATCGCCTGTGGGTATCTGGAGACCTTTACAAGGCATCTGTAAATGTAAGGCATAGAAGCGGCCACTTGGTATGTTTTGAAGATGTTCATTATGATACCTTACACGCTAAGATTCACTCAGGCATCTTATCAATCACCGCACGGCCAGAAAGAATGTCCCCAAATGTCCCTACTTTCTGAAACCACAAGGCCAAGGCCTTGTGCACCAGGGGGGTGTTCAAGGCCCTGCTGGGGAGGCTGGAGCTGCCTGGGTTAGGGAAGGAGCAGGGCAGTGGGGAGGCGGAGGAGCCTGGTGGGGTGACACGGTTTCTTTGGATTAAGGCTCTGCTGCTGCTAGTGGGTTTCAAGCTCAGGTTGTTTTCTGGCAGCTCTGATTGACAGGACATTTAATGCGGGAGGGGCTCTGGGTCAGCAGACACTGCAGGCTCCCAACCCTTATCCTGCCTCCGGCCCAGAAGGCAATGTGGCTGATGCAGCTTTCCGCCCTCTCCCAGCGGAGCGTGCAGCCAAAGCGCTGCAGTATTTCTGCAGCAGAATTCGGGCGTTTTGTTCTGGGTGAGATGAGCAACGACCTGGGAGCCTCTTGTCCATTTGAACCAGGATTGGCCAGCAGGGGAATCCTGGAAACACTGCTCCTTGTAGAAGCACCTTTTGATTTTGGAATTGCGGATAAGGGGTTGAAGACCTGTGCTGGCATCGCTGTGAATCCGCCCACTTCAGCCAGCGGATGGCAGCCTCCCTGCTCGGCAGAACCAAGCCCTGCTGCTCCCTCCCACCCCGTCCTTGCTTCTCCCAGCCTGTTTGCTTCCTTTCTTCTTTGCTCCCCTCCTTCCTTCCTTCCTCCCTCCCTTCCCCCTCCCTCCCTCTCTTCCTTCTTCTCTTCCTCCCTTCCTTCCTCACCCCTCCCTCTCTTCCTCCCCTTTCCTTCCTTCCTTCCTCCTTTCCTCTGTTGCTCTCTTCCTTCCTACCTACCCTCCCTCCTTTCCTCTCTTGCACGCTTCCTTCCTTCTTTCCTCCTTTCCTCCCTCCCTTCCTTCCTTCCTCCTTCACCCCTCCCTCTCTTCCTCCCTCCCTCCCTTCCTCCCTTCCTCCCTTTTCATTCCTTCCTTCCTCATTTCCTCCCTTGCTCTCTTCCTTCCTCCCTTTTCCTTTCTTCCTTTCTTCCCTTCCTCCTTTCCTCCCTCCCTCCCTCCCTTCTTTGGTCATTTCTTTGGGATTTGCAGAGAGGCAGCAGTGCCTGGTTTTTAAGCACTCAGGGGTTCGAGTTGAACAGATCTGCAGTTACCTTCTATCTACACTGCTGCTTGTGGGAGTGTGACCTTCACGGGCTTCTGAAATGTGAGCAGCTTTGCTTATACAGGAGTTACGTGGCACAGCTGTCTGAAGCTGTCTTGAGTGTGCCAGAGGCTGCTTGCCCTCTGCGTGCCCAACCGCACGAGATGCAAAGCTTCCCTGGTGATTTAGAGCCAAATGTGAGAACTGGGCAGAGAAAGATGGGTGCATGGGGGGTGGTTGTGAACCGGAAGGGCTATGAAATACCATGGGCTTGTGCATTACGGGCAACCGAGAACCTCCCAGAGTGTGGGAGCAGAAGAATGCGCAGGGGGGATGTCATGTTTTGCTAGGAAATAAGGTCATGCCAGGACTGCATTTTTGGTCAGAAACACGTATGTTATTTTGACCCTGGAAGGCAGTTGGTGGACCACGAGGGCCATTCTGTCCCAGCCCTGGCTATTTCCGGCCGCATCCCCTCCTCCCCGAGGCAGTGCTGGGCATCTGATTATTGTGGAGGCTTAAAGACGCAGCCTCGCTTGGCCCGTGAGCAGAGCCAAAGGAGCGAGCATGTGTCCCGTACACCCTCCCCTGCCTCGCGGCGACGGAAGTCTGCGTTTTCTGTAGGGCTAATGTCTTAAATTCATGACTTTATCTGATTCTTTATTCACCAATTTGAATATTACGGTTGATCACAAGTACATAATAAGAGCCTTCCTGTGATTGACAGGCTCACTTCCCCGGGTAAATAAAGCGCCTCTTGATCTGTTTTTATTCTCCTCCCCCTTCACCCTCCCCCGTTCCCTCCCACTGGTGCCTCTCTGTACAAACCGTGGCCTTCTCAAGGGGACTGTAGTCTCCTTGTTCCAGACTTGAAAGGAGGATCCAAGTGCAGCTGTATTTTACAGATTGGCAACTTTGCTATAATTAAGCTTCATGAATATGAAGATTCTCATAGGACTCCCACGATGCCCGGGGTGAGGATTGGGATGCGGTGCCTCCTCGACTCGCCCTGACCTATCAGAGTGTCACTTTGGCTTAGCTGGGAAGCTGATGTGTGTTCCCGTGAAGTGCAAACCACATATTCGCTAATTTTTAAGCTACAGCAGAAGAATTCTGAGGGCACATTAGTCCAGAGGGCTCAGCAAAAAACGAGAAGGTCAGTGTCTCACAGATTCGAGGTTCAGAAATTAACTCTTGATGCTGCAGACTGGGCAGGAAGTGACATTTGTCCAGTCGTCCTTGTTCTGTCTTCTGCAGCAGGCCATCTCAGCCTGGCGCCATCTCGGAACCAGCCGGCTTCCTCCTTCCTGCTACAGGGCCCCTTCCTGCTGGAACTGTCTTGTGACAGCTCACGTCAAGGGCGGCCTCTGGACCCTGTTCTCAGTGGGACCTTCCTGGACTACTGTGCCTGGCAGCCACATGCATGTGTGCTTACTGTGTTCATAGCCACGTCACTTAAAGAACACCCAGGGAAATCTATCAGAACATTTCATTTCCACAAAGTACCATCTTCTGAACTAGAGCTTGCCATCGACTTGTGTTTATTTTATTTACTTTGTAAATAGCTAATCATTCCCAATCCCAAACTCGTAAGAATACAGAGAAAATTAAAGCCCCTCTTTAGTTAGTCCCTCGTCCCCATCTTCAACAGGTACTTAACGTCATTCACTAGTTGTCCAACCTTTCAGAAATCTTCTCATAGCAAGCAAATTGGAATATTCTCTCCGTGCCAGTGGTGTTCACCACAGCAGCACAGCGGCCGCCCTGCCTGGCTCTCCCTAATCCAGTTGCCACATTGCAGAAGATCCCTTTCTGCCTGTGGGTGCTATTTCCAGCTTCAGTGCAAGTCCCCAAGGGCCGGAGCTGCTCTGCCTGAATGTAGCTCTCAGGCTGTGGACGTGGGCTTCTTTCTTTTCTTTTCTTTTCCCTCTCTCCCTCCCTCCCTCCCTCCCTCCCTCTCTTTCTTTCTTTCTTTCTTTCTTTCTTTCTTTCTCTCTTTCTTTCTTTCACTATCCCCCTGATGTTTTAAAAGGAATTCTAGCTTGGTGTATTTGCTTTTATTGCTTGTGAAAATGGCCTGATAATTAGGCCAACAGAGAATTGCATCTTAAGGGCTGATGATTGATGTATTTCTTACGTCAGTCAAAAGTGACCTCTGGGATGCAATATTACACAGAGCATCCCCGCCCCGGAACGTACGCTGCTCATAACTCTGCAGCCCTCAGCTCACCAGAGCCAAGCTAAGCCAACCTTGACCACCCCAGCCTAGGCCAGAAAGATCCACCATGGGTGGAATGCAGACAGCATACCCACCAACTCAGGCTCTCCAAAAGGCAGAAAACTTCTTAAAACAGAAGGTCTGAAATTAAGTGAAAGATGTTTTAAAAATCTATCGAGCACCATTTTATTTTTTCAACTATATGTGGTTAGGCTAACGTGGCTGGGGCCCCATACCTGCCCTAGGGGGTTCGTGTGGACCAGAGTCATACACAGCCGGCAGTCGGTATTCTTGTCCAGTGAACAAATGGATACGTTTTCAACTCAGATCTATGCTCTGGCTTAGGTGGGGCACACGAGTTTCTGTGTATTTCTGTTTGTTGATGTCCTCATCTCTGGCTTGAAAGACGTGGGCATGGCCTCCTTAGCCCACATGTGAGGTCATTAAGGTCCAGTCTTTAAATTGCCAACATTGAAGACAGCTAGAAGAAACACTGTATTACTGAACTTCGTGGTCTTGCAGTAGAAGCCACCTCGAACGTGATGCAGAAGCAGCAGTGACGGCACTCAAAGGTCCTTCTTCAAGAGAAGACGCCGCGAGCTTGCGCCGAGAGCCTGCTTGTGCTGATGCACCTAATAGAGCGTTGTGCTTTTCCCCTGTCAACCTGAGGCCCACGCACGCCATGCGCTTGACCACGCAGCTACTAAGGGAGCCAGCAACAACAGCTTCCACTCAGGCCCAACAGGGCTGGGAGGTTGGCAGAGATGAGCGTTTTTCACATTAGGATTTTGAAGGGGCTGGTGAGGCACCTGAGGACCATTAGCATTTGTGTGTGAAAATAAAATAGAAAATCTAAGAAGGACAGAGAATGGCCTCAAACAGGGAAGGCAGAGGCCAATGAAATGAGCATTTCCGTGGTGGGAATGTGTTTTCCTTAAACCCCAGTGTGGGAACCTGGTGCCCAGCATGACGAGGGCAGGCCTCTGAGGAACGGTGTGCATCCTGAGTGCTCTGCCCTCCTGAGGGGGACGAGTGCTCTCCTGAGAGAGGCTGGAGGGAGCAACAGGTGCCTCCATCTTGGGAGCAGAGAGCAAGGCTTCCCCCAGACACAGCATCAGCCAGGGTCCCTAGCCTCTCAGCCTCCAAAACCAGGTCAAGCACATGTTTAGTCTTCATAAATCACTCAGTGTTGATGTCTTGCCATAGCAGCCAAAGACAAGGGTGCTATTTTCGATTTCTTCAGTGGGAACAAGACGGTGGCATAACCCTAAAAGGTCTGGGACGCGGGAACGTGGGTGGGGCTTACCATGGCTGTGCACTGCACGGAAGGGAGCTGTGGGGTTTCTCTCCCTCTGGTGGAAGCTGATCTCCTCGTGTGGCCTGGTGTGTTCACAGGTATCTCCCTGTGTAGGCAGAGAGCACTCTGATGGGCAGAGAGGACATTGCAGAAAGGACATGATGTCCTTAAGCCTTGGCCCAGAATCTGGTACTTAGTATGGGAAGCAGACTACTGAGCCCTCAAAGTATTCTTGTCCTAATTTCTGGAACCTGTGAGTGTATTATTTTATGTGGCTAAGGGGACTTTGCATACGTGAGGACCTGGAGATGGGGAGATTACCTGAGTCATTTGAGTGAGCCCAGTGCAGTTCCAGGGTCCTTGTACGTGAAAGGAAGAGGCAGGAAAATCATACTCGGCATAATGGGTTGAAGGAAGAACTCAATGAGCTGCTGTTACCTTTGAAGATGGAGCAAGGGACCACGAGCCTAGGATGTGGCAGCAGACAGGCTTTCTGCTACAGCCGGGAGCCCTGCCCACACTCTGATTTTAATCCACAGAGGCCCATTTAGGACTCTGATCTCTAAATTCATAGGAAAAGAAATCAGCTTCTTGCATGTGTAGGAAGGCTGCACAGGTGATTGGCTTAAGAAGTGAAAACATCTTCTGGTGTGTAATGAATACGAATCTTAAGTCACAAAATTATTTCGTGTTTGCAGAGTTGTGTTTATCAGCCTTACGTCACTATGACAAATGCCCGAGCAAAGCTTCAAGGAAAAAAGATCTGCAGGAAAAAAAGACCTGCTTTGGCTCCTGGGTTCAGAGGCCTTGGGCGCTGCTCGTCTAACTCCATGGCTCTGGGCCAGAGCTGAGGCAGTTCTTCCTGGTGCTGGGGGAGCATGGTAGGAGAGCTGATGGCTGGTGGCAGCCAGGAAGCAGAGGCAGGGAGGAAGGGACAGGAGAGAAGAGAAACCCTCCTGGGGCTCAGGCATCAGGCATCAGCACAGGGTAGGTGTGGTCCTTCCCCTCTGGGAACTCAGTCCAACATCAGCTCCCACAGGGTACCCACAGCACCCACAGCCCAGGAAGATGCCTCTGGACTCTTGTGGTTCCAACTGTTAATATGAAGCCTTTGCAAAAATGCCTTCTAGCAATCACTGTGGCCTTTGTGAGGCGTGGTTGCTGGCCGCCCCCTCCTGGAGGTGGGGCCCTGCCAGGTGGCTCCACGCCATCTGCCCAAGCCCATCCGCGCCATCCAAGGGGCTGTGTCAGCCAGCTTTGCATCGCTATAGCAAGCGCATGACAGAGTCAACCTGAAAAGACACAGTGTTCACTCAGCTCATAGTTTCAGAGGTTTCTGTCCACGGTCAGTTGGCCCTGTTGCTTTTGGGTCTGTGGCCAAGCAGCTCTTCCTGGCGTGAGTCACCGGATGCCTGGGAAGCAGAGAAGAGAGGAGGGGAGAGCAAGGCCCCACGGGCCTGACCGCTGCGCCCGCCGCCTGAAGACTTCATGGCCTCCAGGAGCACCACCCTCAGGACCAGGCTTTAACACTGGCCTCTGGGAGGCATCTGAGGTCCACACTACGGCAGGAGCCCACAGAGGAAAGTCAGGCTTCGTGGGGGACAGCACCCAGCTGGGTGGTTGGGAAGCTCTTATTGTCTTGCTCTTGGTTTTATTACAGTGAACGGATTCAGATTAAAACCTGCAAATGGGAAGAAGCCCGGGAGGAGGCCCGAGGAGGCCCTGCCCCACTCTTCCACTGTCCTTGGCTGTGGAGTTGTAGGGACAGCACTCTGCCCCAGCAGCAAGGTGTGACCATGCACACTGAGCACAGCCACCCACCGCTTAGCCAAGGGGATAGTTTCCAACAAATGTGTCTTTCGGAAGTTCTGTTACTGTGCAAACACAGAGTCTGCACAGGCAATGACTGAGGTCGCCAGGTGGGGTCATTGTACAGGGCTGCCGTCTTCCACGTGGTCTAGTGTGCTGACCACCAGGGATGCTCGTTCCAGCCTTGGTGTCCAGGACTTGTGCTGGGAGCTGGTCCCATGCATGTGGAGTGCTCCTATGACTGACCTGGACTGTCAACGTCCAGTTCCCTTGAGGCCCAGGGCCCCTGTCAACATAAGCCACCTGGTAGAGTCCCTTATCCTAGGTACATAAAGGCATAGTCTTCAGGTGGACATTCCCAGGGTGAGAGACCTGTCAAGGGTGAACGCTTTCTTCAGAAGTGGGCTTTGCCTCTGCAGCACACAGGCATGGACCCCTGGGGTCAGCTGACCACAAAGCACTCGTGGATTGTGTGGCCTCCCTCCTCAGGTGTGGCTTCTGTGGACAGTCCTCATCTCAGGGTTAGGCACAGCTTCAGTCGTAGCTCTAACATGTCACATCATCTTTGGCATCTGTCCCCAGGAGGTAGAGGATCCAGGCTTCCACAACTCAAAGCCTGACGCTCACATCGGGGAGCCTGGCTCCCCATTCCTTCTTAATCTGCCATGCCATTTTTGCAAGGGAAGAGAGATACTGTCTCAGTGGGGTTGTCCTGGTGTGGGGACAGCCATAGACACTAGGCACGAATCTTCAGCACAAAGGTCCCCTCCCTTCTTGGCCTGTCCTTTGCCATGAGCCCAGCAGTGTTTCCTTTGATGTCACTGGCCAGAAGCGGGTGAGACACCACCCCTAGACTGACCAGAGAGGGGATTGGTCTTGGTGAGTTGATCTAAACATGATTCATCCCCTACACCTCGGCACGTTTCCATCGGACAAAAGCAAGGTGATTCTTGGGTGATGGATCAACCTCTCTGAAACTCTCATAGCCTGTGATGCGCTGCTGCTGAGGTTGAGCTGCAGTGGAAGTGAGCTTCCGGGAGACGGAAGGTCAGTCTTGGAAGGATCAGGTGGAGTCTATCCCACATTCGTCAGAGCGTGCTCTGGTTGGAAGAAGCAACTGAGTTGTTTTGAAAGGTGCAAATCAGAGGGGTGGAGTAATACAGATACTCAGTGAGCAGATGTTCAGAATATAAATGCTTTTCCAATGAAGCAAGGACTTGTCAGTTCCTAAGGCAGCTCAGAAAGCTGAATCGAGGCCTACTGCAGACTAAAGACTACACTAGCTTTCGAACCAAACAGGGGGTTCATGAGAAATGCAAATATACAAGAAATCTCTGCTCCTGTTTCCGGAAGGTTTCCATATCCTTCCTTTACACTTATGCTCATCAGTTCACTTGGTGACCCTCAAGCCCTGGCAGCCTCAAACGCTGAATTAAGACAGAACTGTAGCCATGATGTCTTTGTCTTGGATGCTTTTCTACCCAGCAGCTAGGACTTGGGTGTGGCGTGTGTGCCCAGAAGCTAACGACCTGAGCTGCTCTAAGTCTGCCCCAGAAGCCCAGGCCACAGCTGGGCTGTTCCTCCGAATTATGGGTGCTGCCCCATGGCTGGCAGGCCTAGGACACTCGCCTGGAGAAGAAAGCTCCCACTCCAAGCTCCCGCTTGACTTGCTCTGCAGCCACCTGCTCCAGCTTTCCTGGTCATCAAAGTGCACGAGGTCACATCATGGCTCAGCCAGGGACATCCCAGACCTAGGGACGTTTCTACCCCATGAGAAATCACAACTATAATGATTTGATGGACAGTTGCTGCCATGGCTTCAGTAACTTGCTGAGCATTTTTATTTGTGTGTGTGTGTGTGTGTGTATGTGTGTGTGTGCACGCGTGCGTGTGCATGCTCTGAGGCATAAATTTGTGCTTGGGAAAAATTTTCAGTTTAATTACTGATTTCTGCCTTTACAGAGGCTGTTGAATTATTTTAATCTCACCCCTGGGAATGTGGGCAGCTCAGCAGTTGCTGGAGGTTCTGTTTGACCGTTTCTAAATCCTAGTGTTGCTGTAAGACCATGAACCCGACCACGGTTCTGCCTGCTTCGTTTCTTCGTGGTCTCCTAATGAGGCTGCACCAAGTTACTTCATTTATTTCTCGAACCAGGGCCATTCTTTCCCTCCGTGCGTGCAGCATGATGCTGCCCATACTGCAGCCTTATTTGGCATTTCCAATGTGGAGGACACATGGGCGATCGTTTCAGAACCTCTGCATGTTTAGAGGCAAGGGTGATGTGGAGTATCCTGTTTTTCATGCACATGTGTGGCATGCCTAAACCGGCCTCTCCTCTTCATGTTTAAAAGTTTCTGAGTCATCAAAGGAAAGATAGTTGTCAGCCGCTTGTATCTGATGAATTTTTTTAAGTATATTTTTCTTATTTTTTTTATTGCTGCATTATAGTTGTACATAACGATGGGATTTGTTGTCACATATTCATAGATGCACACAATACAGCAATACAATTTGGTCAATAACCCGCCCCTGCCCCAGCACCACTCTACGTCCCTCTTCCTGTCCCTGATCCCTTGCCTTTCTTTCTGGGTCCTATATTTTTCCTAACACATCCAAGTACATCGACATAATTCTTAGACCTATGAAGAACATTTTTATATACATGACTGTAGTATATAAAGTGACATACTTATAAATGTTTGGAGTGTACCTTGCTTAAACTCAGTTCCAACATTTCCCCTTCTATTCACTTCCTATTTTCCCTTTTTATTTTTAGACATATTTGACAGTAGGATTAAACATTTGCATTTTTGTAAAGGCGTGCCGTATAGCTTATTCAAGTATCTTATTCAGGGTCTTGCCACTGTATCTCAATATTGATATACTGCATTTTTCTTACAATTCACTTTTTACTATTTTTTCTTTTCTTTTTAAATTTTATTAAGGAGTTGAGTTGTCAAAGAATCTTAAATGAGTATGAAGTGACAATATGATATGCATCTGGTCTGAAATCTTAGTTTTCCCCACACTGCCTACTCCCCTGTCACTTGATTCTTCTATATTACTTCCCAGAAGAGATATAATATGTATATATGTGATTTTAAATTTTCCAGAATTAAATGATGGTATAAGTATCATTTGACTTTTCATGGGGTTGAAGCATAGGCTACATTGTGGACTGTCTCCCTAAATCCTTCCTTATCCTCCCTACCTCTCCCACTGTCCGCCTCTCCCTTCCTCCTTCCCCCACCTACATGTCTGTGGTTCCCCTAGATTAGTGTTGGTCTACTTTTGATGGGTCTGTTTCATGAGTTTGACTACCTTTCCGCCAAGACTGGGTTTAGTTCCAGCCTCCACAAATGAGGGAAAACATCTGATCCTTGACTTTCTGCATCTTAAGAGAAAGGGACAGAGTGAGAGAGAGAGAGAAAGAGAGAATGAATTTTATTTTCTTTTCTTTGGCCTTTATTTCTCTGACACTCTGTTGTGTGTGTGGTGCTGGGGTTTGAACCTGGGTCCTCACACATGCCAGGCAAGTGCTCCAACCCCTGAGCCACCACTCCAGCCCCTCTGATGAATTTTGAAGGTAAATAGTTCCAGGAGGAGTATTACAAGTGGGCATGATTTCTTCAATAACACTCAGCTTTTATTCCAATGACACCAAGGTTCTGTCTTATACCTATGCTCGTACCGTCAAGCCTGTCTTTTTTTGACAGAGGAACAAGACCTAGTAGGAGGGTTTATGTAATTGAATTTCTGGGAGGTCTGCCAATTTTTTTAAGAATAGCAAAAAATTGCATCCTATTAGCCATGATATATCAAAATTTATGCCATTACTTTTTTTTTTTTTGGTACCAAGGATTGAATCCAGGGGTGCTTGACCTCTGAGCCAAATCCCCAGACCTTTTTGTGATGTTTTATTTTGAGACAAGGTCTGACTAAGTTGCCTAGGGCCTCTCTAAGTTGCTCATTCTGGCTTCGAACTTGCCATCCTCCCACCTCAGCCTCCAGAGTCACTGGGATTATAGGTGGCACCATCGCCCCTGGCTACATCATTAATTTAACACTGATATTTGATCATATCTTTTTAACTGTTGGGTTTATGCCTTTTCGTAGACTATGTGTATGTTTTTCTCAATTGTGTCTAATGGAGAAACATTACAGAAAATTTAAAAACATTGAGAAATAAGGACGCAGATGTACTTAGAGACTTGGCACTCACACAAATAAAGATCAGGAAGAACTTGCTCCTGTTGTAATGTATGGGGGATTGGCCTTTCTGACCCTAACCTTAGTGTAGACATCCTTATGACAGCACTCGGTTCATTTCAGCATTCTGAATTGTTACCACCCCTTCAAAGCACACATTAATAAATGATAATGGGGATGAAAGACTTGCTCTCACATGATGAGTTAGCAGAGCCCACAAGTGTTCATGCCTTGAGTTTTCTATCCTTTAGAATCTGAGAGCAAAATTTGGGCTCTGTCATTATGATATTACAAATTTTATGTCAAGAATGCATAGCACCAGGGCTGGGTGGTGGTTCAGTGGTTATGGTGCCTTGCTGGCGTGTGCAAGGATGCAGGTTCAAACCCCAGCACCACGTACACAATGAACTGTCAGAGAAACAAAGGCCAGGGCTGGAGTGGTGGCTCAGTAGTTACAGCGCTTGCAGATTTGAACCCCAGTACCACGTACATAACTGAGTGTTGGAGCAACAAAAGCCACATGAGAAACTAGATAAAACTGCTTCTCTCTTTCTCTCTCACTGTCCCTCTCTCTCTCTCTCTCTCAAAAAACAAAACAAACAAACAAAAAAACACATAGCACCATTGCTGAGAGCAGGAGAAACTGGAAGAATGTGGGCAGGAAACCTCCTGCTGGGCACAGCAGAGCACCCTCACCACGTGTGCGCTGGGTGTGCGAGTGTACACCTGCACTCCGGGCCGTGGTGCTCCTCCGCTCAGGCAGGATTGCAGGGGTGGCCTGGTTCATCTGCAGGCCAGGACGGGCTGGGAAGAAGGATGAACGCTGTTGAGCCCTGAGCATCAGAGCCGATGCCTCAGCCCCACTCAAGTTCCGCACGCTGCCTCCTGGGAAGTTGACCTTGACCCCTGCTGCCACCTGCCTTACCCCCTTCAGGAGTCATTCTTGACGGCTGCCCCTCTGTCCAACCTGAACACTTTATGCAGGAAGGAGTCACTCTCCACTCGCACACAGGCATGAGGGGCAGAAAGTTTGTGGGAGTCCAGGGTAGCAGAGCGGAATCGACCTCGGGAGCGAGAACTCAGCTCTCGGGGTTTCAGGAACAGTGCCTTCTCGGGATTTTCGGGATAATTAAGTTCCAGGCCTTACGCTCCACCCTTACGTCTTTCTTTTCAGCAAATTGGCACTGGCCTCATCCCTGGACTCAGGGTGCATGTGGAGGGCTTTTATCCCTGGCCCCTGGTGATAAGCCCCACTCTTCAATCAATGCAGTTGATTTCATGGCCTGGAGCCTAGGGCCCTAATGCGGGGGTGCTGGTCAGCGTCTGTTATCCACTCTACCCCCATTGTGCTTTATGGAGGAAAAATGCTTTGTGTTGAAGGGCATTTAAACAGCGTTGCTCTGGAATTATAGTTCCTACACAAAAGGAAATACTTGTTTGTTCCATCTTTCCCTTTTGCTAAATAGATATGGATTTAGAAGTAAATGGGATAAAACAGTTGTGTAATAGCCACATGGTTTCTGGTCCCATGACCCAAAGTCACCAAACATGGCAGTGTCTTGCAAATTTGGGGTGTGTTCACTGCAGACAACTGAACTGTGCACTTGTGACACAAGCATTCCTAGTGATTGGCTGCAAGATTTGGGGGCTTTTCTTACCTAGTGCTCACATGGCTGGTGGACATATTCTTGGATTTAATAATAAATGATTTTCAAAGGCATCTCTGTTAAAACACGATGTTATTCCACAAATAAGGATCAATTTCAATTTTCACTGCTTTATCATAATTCAATTATCCACCTTCTTTTACACACCAGCCAATTTTCATCTTTGTGTAACATCATCTCTAATAAAGTCTTTTGCTCTTGATTCATGACTTAAACTGCCCTTTATTGGGGCTTTATATTCGGTTGTGGCCTCTACGTGGCTTTGAATGTCTGTGTTACGTATTAAATCCTCTGAATCATGAGCAACAGCGATGATTGTGATTCCTGGGACCAAGCACATTTTTCTTTTTCTTTTTCTTTTTTTTTTTTGTAAGAGAGAGGGTCAGTGAGAGAGACAGAGAAAGAGAGAAACAGCTTTATTTAGCTTTTCACATGGCCTTAGTTGCTCCAACACTCAGTTGTGTACAT
Organism: Aplodontia rufa; assembly: GCA_004027875.1. Taxonomy (NCBI): domain Eukaryota; kingdom Metazoa; phylum Chordata; class Mammalia; order Rodentia; family Aplodontiidae; genus Aplodontia; species Aplodontia rufa. The sequence goes on along the minus strand of PVKS010003286.1, from coordinate 65,930 downwards.
GGTGCTGGTGTTTGAACCCAGGTCCCCATGCTTGCCAGGCAAGCACCGAAACTGCTGAGCCACTGCTCTAGCCCCAAGCACATTCTTCTTAATTGCTTTGGCTTTCAGAATATTAAGCAAACCCGAAATAGGGAAGAGAAAGGAAATGTCAGTGAGAGCAGATGCAGAGAGAAAGTACGTACGCTATGTTCTTCTTAAAAGAGTTCTTTATCCTGTTATGCTGGGAAAATGTCCATGATTTGAATATGCCGAAAACCGAGATAGGAAAAAAATGAAGCTTTTTGTGTATGTGTCCTTATTTGTAAAATTTAATAAAAGTATACCTGTGCCTGGCTTTAACTTCTTCAAAAATAATATCAAAATATTGTGGTTTGCATTTTTAAAACATATTTTAAAAAGAACTATTATATGTCTCCTATGATTTAAATAACAAGTCCCGTTTTCAGCTCTGAATATCACCTCTACGCATCCTCTAATGAGGGTCCTAACTGCAGATAAATTGCTTGAATCTTTCCCGAAACGGTACTTGCTAAAGTGTGCTATGTCATAAAATCGTCTTGGCTTGGCTTTATACTCTTATTTCTTTTTTCAGGGCTGAGGACTGAACTTGGGGCCTTGCGCATGCTAGGCAAGCGCTCGCCACTGAGCTAAATCCCCAACCCCGGCTTTATACTCTTATTAGAAAGAAACTACTCACCTTCCATCCATCCAGCCAAAAAGCATCTATTGAGCACCCACTAAGTCTTTATTCAGCCAGGCTGTGGAATCAGTCTTTCTGGGTGGGGCTCTGGAATCACCCACATTCTGGGTGCCATCAACTCGCTCAGATACTCAGGGTGACAGCTTGGGAAGCGGGGAGTTTAATAAGGCCCATGATGATCCCCACGTGCAGTGAGCCCGAGAGCCCCAGCGAGACTGGGTGACTGAAACCACCGAATTTCTCTCTCCCACAGTCTGGGGGCTCAGAGCCCAAGGTCAAGGTCTCAGCAGGCTCGGTTTCTCCTTGGCTGTTCTCTTTGACTGGCTGTGTTCTCTGTGTCCTCCTGTGGTCTTCTTCAACGCCTGCACCCCTGGGGTCTGTGTCCAAACTTCACCTTCTTTTTTTATAATGTTTTTTATTCAGAAATTTATTTGTTGAACAATCAAACAAGCTTCTAATGAAATTATATATATATATATATATATATATATATATAAAAGTTCTGAAAATTAGATTAACTCCCAAGAGACCACCCAAATTACCCACCCTCATCCCCCCAACACTCTCTATGAGTGCCTTAGGTTGTCTGACATTACACCTTATTTGGATTTAAAACATGATAATAAGACCTCCTTTCTCAATGGCCAGGGTCTAGCTCCAGCCTCCACAGATGAGTGAAAACATTCGACCCTTGGTTCTCTGGATTATGCCGACTTCACTCAGCATAATTTCTTCCATCGCCATCCATTTACCTTCAAAGGCTGCGATATCATTGTTTCTAATTGCTGAGTAGAACTCCATGGTATATACGAACCACAGTTTTTGGATCCATTCATCCAGTGAGGGACATCTGGGTTGTTTCCATAATTTAGCTATTGTAAATTGAGCTGCTATGAACATAGATATTGCTGTGTCACTGTAATGTGCTGATTCTAAATCCCCTGGAAAAATACCCAGGAGAGGAATAGAAGGATCTTATGGTGGGCTCATCCCTAGTTTTTTGAGGATTCTGCAGCTCCACCAACAGTGTGCTAGTGTGCCTATCTCTCCGCAGCCCCTCCAGCATCTATTATTGTTTATTTTCTTCATTTTTGCCAATCTGACTGGCGCGAGGCGAAGACATCAGTCTGGAGGGTGAGGGGCACTTTTACAGCCTCATTTTCACTTGATCTATCTACACGGACTCCGTCTCCAAATCGCCACATTAGAGATAGGGCTTCAACGTAAGAGTTCTGCGGGAGGACGCAGCTCAGCCAGTGCCAGAGCAGCGTGTCCACCATTGGCTGCAACAGCCCCTGAGCTGACCCTCGGCCTCCCCAGGCGTGGGTCTGTAGTGCTGGCCTGTGTCCTGTGGACACCCTTTCTCCTTGATGGCTGCACAAAGCACAACTGGGGCTTCGAGGCTTCCTCCGGAGCCTGCGTGTTTAACTGATTGTAGCCGGGCTTTCCTGTGCTCAGTAAGCAGGAAACTCCAATGTTGGTAAAACTCCTACTGATGTAGTGGGTTGCACACTTGTGAAATATGTTGTCTCTCCAAGTTAAAGAGGAGCAAACCCCTTAGCCAAGGCTGACCAGTGAGTCAGAAGCCACACGCATAACCTGTCTTACTCCACTCAAGACAGTAAGCAAAGGATTTCATGCCTGTTTGCAGAAGGCACCCATGATGCACATCCAGCTGAAAGCTGCACCCAAGAACTCTATTATATTATGGAAGATAGCACACCTGTGCACTCACTCATCTACCCCCTGGAAGGCATTTATCCTCCTCCACGCACTGTGCTGGGTTCTGGAAACACAAAACAGCCCCATGCATTAGACAGCTCTTCATTGCTGTAACAAAATGCCTGATGCAGGATGGTTATAAAGGAAATCAGGTTTATTTAGTTTGCAGTTTGGGAGGTTCAGGAGCAGGGAGTCCATATCCGCTTTGCTCTGGTAAGTTCCCAGCAGCAGCTGATGGGTGGCGAATGGCCAATCTCCAGGCAGCAGAGATGGGGCAGACTTGCTCTCCCATAACCACCCTCTCCTCTTGGGAGAACTCAAGGGCTGCACCCTCAAGGATCTAGGACCTAGGACCTACAACTAGGCCCACCTATTGAAAGGTCCAGAGCACTTCACAAGAAATGGTCTATAAGACACACAGGGTCCTGGGGACCAGACCTCTGCTCCCACAGGGAGTGCCCAGCTCACACCCAAGCCACAGCATCCATCCTCGGCGAGACCCTGCCCTGGCTCTGCTGGGGGCCCTGCCCCACAGTGCCCTTCTCACCGCACATCAGAGTTAGTCCCGGCCAGTGGCTGTCGCTCACTCACAGAATTCCCCGGATTGTGTGGGCAGGCATGGTGGATGTTTGGGAGATCTCTGGGTGATTCTGAGGCAGGAGAGTGGAAACTGGAGGTCAGCTCTCTCTGTCTCAGGGGTGCTTTTAGCTGTGACCTGGTCTGCCGTTCCCTGCCTCTGGCCACCTGCACGGGCCCTCCTCTAGGAAGCCCTGCTCAAGACAGAAGCTGACACTGAGGTCCTCTTCTGGGCTCCTGGGCCGTGGAGTCCGGCCACCAGCACCAGCAGAGCTGTGGCAGGCTATGTGCCATGTGTACCCTGCTGACCTTCCAGAGCTTCCCTGCTCCTATCCAAAGCCACAATAGGATCCGACTCCTAGTGCAGAGCTTCTGCGAGGGCTTCATGAGGTAACATCTACTGTCATCTTGTAGAATATCAGCCCAGACTAAGGGTGGCTCCCCACGGACTCCGCCATTGGACTCACACTGCCTTCTGGTGTTCACTTATCAGAATAACCGCGACCATCAAAAAACCTGCATAATGTAGGAATATGTGACAACTAATGCCAACATTATGTAAAACAATAATGCACTAATAAAAATAAATTTAAAAAAATACCTGCACAAATGTTGGCCGTTCTCCGACCGTGTTATGTGTTCACTTAGGAGAAACTGAGCGACTCTGCTTTCATTGTGTGCCCATGGTCCTATGCGGTGCCAGACCAAGCCCAGCCTGGTGGTGCTAGCACGGGGTCCCTGTTCCCTGGGGCACGGGGTCCCTGTTTCCTGGATGCTCTGTGTGTATTGATCTGCTTCTGAAGGCAGACACTATCATTGTAGATTCTCAGGACCAAAGCCTGATTTGAAATGTTAACCTGGCTTTTATCAGTGTATAAGGATCTTCATTACAGGCCACATACGGCCCAGAACTGCAACCAAATAAATTCTGCTGGAAGCCTGAGGCCTTCCAATGACTCGGGAACTTCTCTGTGGGTGTTTGAATCATGTTGAGTCTCCTAGGTTGCACACTTGAGAGAGAAAGGGGAACTTTTCTGGAACCCAGGGCCTCTGAGGACCCAGTGAATGCATGGGGCCTCCAGTGGGCACTGCACTGTGGACGTGTGCTGACACAGGGGACACGGAGTCCTGCGAGCCTGTTAGGAAATGCTGGGTGTCATGAGGGCAGGGTGGCAGCAGGCAGGCCCTGGGGGTGACTCTGCACATGCACGTTCTAGGCTATGGACCAGGGGACTCCTTGTGAGGACGCATCCACGAGCTGTGGCAGCTCAACTCTTTCCCCATCAGGCCATGCACGCGGTGATGGAAGGCTCTGTAAGAGGCTTCATGTCAAGTCACAACTCTGTCTCGCATCTTATTTCCTGTGGGTGGTGCGAGTGTGTGTGTGTACTCCATGTGGCGGGAGTAGGCACATGTGAGGGTGTGTGTGCTATGCATTGCGTGTTGTGTATGTGTGTCGTTTCTGTGTGTGTCATGTGTGCATGTGTGTATGATGTTGGTGCATATGCAGGTTATAAGCGCGTGGAGTGTGTGCATGAGTGTGTGGTGTGCCTGCATGAGGTATGTGTTGTGTGTGTGGCATGTGCTATGCACATGTGTTTGTGGTGCATGGTGTGTGAATATGCATGGCATGGTGTGTTTTGTGCATGTATGGGCTGTGTACCATGTGCCTGGTGTGTGGTGTGCATGTGAGCATGTGTGTGTGCTAGGGTGTGCATGTCTGAGTTGTGAGTAATGTGTGTGGTGCATGAGTGTTGCATATTGTCTTTGTGTTGTATGCATGTGGCATGTGCAGGGTGCTTTATGCATGATGGGCTGCGTGGTACGTATGCGTGTTGAATGAGTATGTGGTGGACATGTGTTATGTATGAAGTATGTGGGGTGTGGTGTGTATGTGTGTGCTGTGTGATGTGCGTGGTGTGTGTGTGGCAGAGAGGAGGTCCACAGGACAGGACAGGACCCCAGGGTTCTCGCCTGCTTCCTCTGCTAGCTCAGGCCATGTACAAAGTCTTCAGGGCTGGCCGAGCCCTGTGGGGATGGCAGGGCTGGGGACCCCTCTCTCTACACAGCCGTGCTTCCTGGAGGGTCCCTCCTGTGGCTGCAGCACCAGTCAGGAGCTGACCTCTTAGCAGCTGTCCTCTGCTTGCTCTCTCTAGATTGTGCGGGTTGGAGCCGGGTGCTGCAGTTGGGCGGCTGCATGTCCTGTCCTCTCTTCCTCAGGTAGGGAAGCAGCAGACAGGAGAGAGGTTCAGGGCCTTGCAGGTGACTGGGAGCGGAGACAGGAGTTGCAGGGCTCCTTCCAGGCTGCAGAACGCCAACCCGCCCCCTCTCCCTCCTGTCTGGGGAGAAGGCCTGGATGGATGTGGCAGCTGCAGAATCTCCTAGAAGTCAGAAAAGTCTTGCTGTCCTCAGCCCTCCCTCCCCTCGGCAGTGGCTGTGTACAGCTAGGGCTTCCACGCTGGCCCCTGCTTTGTGCCTCCGTCTTGGTAGCGCACAGTCGCAGGCTCGTTAAGGGAACTAATCAATTCCATGCCTTGCGCTAGCTCAGCAGATCACCACACAGGCAGGGCCATTAGCAAGCAGGAGCATTAGCACATGGCATTCCATGAATCAATATGGAGCCCGTGTAGGACAAGCCCTGGGGGGCCCCCTTCTCATTTTTCTCCCATTAAGTAAAACATGCCAAAACCAGCTTTCCAGGTGCTTGCAGCTATGCTTTTTAGGAAGAAAAAAGGCAATTTCATTTGCAAATCTTGCTGCAGTGTGGACCTGGGGTGGACGGTGCTGGCTTTTATTTCTCCTGGGACCTTATCTTTGCAAGCTTCAGATTTGAAATCACACCCTCGCTGATCGTGATTCACACCACACACGCACATTCACGCAAGAGCCCTGCAAATTCAGAGCACGTTATTTTACACACAGGATTTACTCTAAAGTAGATGACGTTTTAAGAGCTAAAATGTATGCTCATTGTACGGCAATTCTGTCGGTGCTCCCTCGTCATTAAGATTTCTTTTGAAAGCATGCAGATTTCGAGCCCGCGTAAAATCACTGTTGATAATACCAGCTAGAAACGGGTTGCTAAAAATGAGTTCAAGTGTGTTTTATCTCCTGGGGCCATCAATACGGCTGGTGCTCTGTCAGTAGCGACAATGTAAATATCATGTGTTGCTAACTGATGTCAGTCAATATTTGAAGAGCTTCTGAGGGAAACTAGCAAGAAACTCTCCATATTGCTACCCCACCGGACAGTGTACATTCAAGTTCTTTTCAGAGGCGGGGAAAACAAATATCTGTTCTCAAAAGCCACGAAATCAGTAGTGAAGACCTATTTTGCGTCTTTTAGCTTATTTTAGGCACAGGTGAATTTCTGTGCTGCTTGTGCACTGGATGCAAAATAGAAGAGTGTGAGCAAAAGAGGAGCTGCACAAACAGAAAAGGCAGGATATTCACGGGGTCCGCGGTGATGCAGATAATCAGCAAGCGTGGGCGTCCCTGCTCGGAAGCCATGGGAGAAACGAAGGCTGCCCCAGCTAATTCGAGAACGCGGGGGTTGTAACCGGATCTACAGTGAGGAATCCATCAATGTTCCTGGGGAGAAGGGCCTTCTATTTTTAAAAATACCCATCATTCATGTTTTTTCCTATTTTCCCAGCCTATAATTACTCTTCATCAAAGTACAACAAATAGTAAACAGTAAAAATGAAATAAACGTGGTGACAGTTTGCCAATAGCACGGAGCGAGCATTCCATCTGTCTAGCCGCGAGTGAAATGGGCGTAATTACTGCTCATTTTTCTCGTAATTGCTGAGTTATTAGTTTAAGCTTGCACACAACTGGTGAACAGCAAGGACTACCCAGTCCCTGATTAGAGCCCCAGCTTCGTGGGCTCGAAACCAGGAGACGCGGAGCGGCGCAGCAGCTGAATCAACCCTGACTGCTTGCACGGAATAGTGACTCTGTTTAATTTGAATTTTATCAGCTCTGAGTTCCCTCACCACCTCAATATTAAACCACAGGGCTTGTAATTCTGGTTCGAATGGAAGCTTATTTTTAGGCTAAACAGCCTTGAATCTTTTCCTATGGTGAACTCAAAAGATTTTTTTTTTTTAAGGAACAATCCAAGCGGACCACCAGCTTTCCATTCTACTTGTCAAAGTTACACATTGAGTACTGATGTCCAGGGGGCTGTTGGTGGTCGTTCCTTATGGAAGCTTAGGTTTACACACAGGTGGCCAGGCCCTGACCACAGATAAGCACGGAGCATGCTTCCCGCATCCTTCCTGTTCATTACAAATCTGAACATTAAGGCAAATAGAGCTGGGATTTATTTATATGTCTGCCATTTACCTCAGGATTCACTGAAGACAGACAGTCCCATTGTGTTTCCATCGGGACAATGAAGACTATGTGCACCTTCCTTCTAACCGCCTGAGGGGGGATGCATTTTTCTGGGTTCTGCTATTTGGATCTTCCTTTGGTCTAAACAGGGAGCTTAACTCCCGGGAGACAAAGATAGTGTTTGAGGGAGGAAGGCGGGCTCAGCTCTGCACACGTCACCGGTTCCCGGGTATTCCTCATGAACCCTGAATGTGCAGCCTGCCTCTGGGACCCAGCAGCAGGGCCCTGAAATTTGGGGGACACGTACATCCTCAAGCCTTGGAATGCTTGTTGGATGGGGCGTTGGAACAAGAAGTCGTGGGACTCCTAGACGGGAGCGCAATGCATCCTGGCAGGCCGAGTCCTGTGTTGGCCAGGGAGAGGGGAGACAATGAGCTCATTCTACTCCTTTCAGCCCACGTGAGGGCCGGGTATTTTCCTGTGGTGGATACGGCAAAATTCAGCAAGGGATGCTCACTGCTGTCAGCCTCACACTTTGCAAAAGAGAGCAAAAGAGGCAAGGCACTGTGACTGTTGGATACCTAAGAATCAGTCATTTCCACTCACTCCCAGCCGCAGAGGCGGTGAGGCTGCCTGCTCCCCTGCCTCTCCCACCTCTCTCCCTCCCTCTCTCAGAGAGAATATTTAACCTCCTGGCTGAGATAAGCTGGAAAATTGTGGAAATGTATTTAAAAATCTTCTTTCTAAGCCTCCGAAAACTGCACATCCCAGATTCTTTTGAGCTCCGTGTAAATGTCCCTGCTGCCAGGATCACGTGCCCGTCATGCATAATCCTTTGGCTGTGCTCCGCCAGCTGGGGAGCTGAGATAGGGAGTGTTGGGGGTTTACAGCTTGAGAAATGGTGCAGATCCTTCACCCCTAAGCAGGAAAGGGAAATGAGTATTTGCATAATCTATCTAGAGTTATCCAGGTTCTTTCAATCTTCTTATCACATTTTAAAATATCTATTAAGTGAATATTAGAACAAATGCATTTTTCTCTTCAGAGAATTTATTTTTTCTCTGCCTCTGTGTTTGTGCACGGCATGTGTTTGAAGAGCTGTCCTTGTCCCTACTGACCTCTGTCATATCAACAGCATATGTTTGGTTCAGCTCTTTGGACTTGGGAGCTTAATTCTGAAGGACCATGAAATTTTTTTTTTATCGAAAAAGTCCCTAAATAAATTGCGATTGCGAAAATTGTGATCTCTTATCTCTTAGGATGGAGCTTGAGAGGGAAACCAAAATTCACAGAGCATTTTAATTGGTGTCCACATCCTCCACTGGCAAGAAAACAGCGCAACCAGTCCTGCGTCTTGTGTTCCACTCTCACAACCAAACTGCACAATCAGGCACACGCAGGTGCAAGTGCACACACACACACACCCAGCACAGAGGCAGCGGGTTGGAAGCGTGTTTCCAGGCCCAGGCAGCAGAGCCAGGCTGGGCAGCCTCCTGCACTCTTTTTTCCCTGATAGGTTTGTTTTAACTGACTGTTTTCCAAATCTGTCTCCAACTCCTTTGCAATGTGCAAGTTGCAGTATTCTTCTTTTAAATTTTTTATTAAGCAGTTGAGTTATTGCACAATCAAAAATGTACAAAAAGTAACAATATGATATGCAAATGTTCTTAAACCAGCATCACCCCCACATCGCCTACACCCCAGTCTCTTGATTCTTCTATATTTTGCCCCTTCAAGCAATATAAATGCTTAGACTGTGAATTTTGCAGTTAAATGATTGCACAAGTATTATTTGGATTCTCAAGGGAGTAAAGAGTGTGCTACATTGTTGATTTTCTCCCTAGATCCCACCCAATCCTCCTTCCCTCTCCCTTCCTTCCACCTGGTAGACAAAGATCCCTTGATATTCTTCCCTCCCCCCAGCCGACCCCACATATCTATGAATGCTCCAGACCATGTGTAGCTACGCCTTTGCTGGGTCTAATGCATGAGTCTGACTACCTTTCACCTAAGCCTGGGTTTAGCTCCAGCCTCCACAAATGAGGGAAAACATTCAGCCCTTGATTCTCTGGGTTTGGATAATTTTACTCAGCATGATTTGTTCCATTGTGATCATTTACCTTCAAAGGCCACACTACCATTGTTTCTAATAGCTGAGTAGAACTCCAGTGTGTGTGTGTGTGTGTGTGTGTGTGTGTAAATATATATATATATATATATGATTTTGCTGTGTCACTGTAATGTGCTGATACTAACTCCTCTGGGAATTTTCATTATTCAACTGAAGCTTTGTTTTGAAGTTCATTTTGAAGTTCATCAACAACCATCTGATTTTGAAACCCAACAATGCACATCTCTGATGTCATATGGCATTTAGAACCGCAGTCTATGCTTCCCCCCACCTCACCCGGGACATCTTGCTCTCTGACTCTCTCCTCTTCTCTTTCATTTCTGTTATTTCCCCACTTTCTGTCTTGTTGCTCAGGTTCCCCTTTATCATTCTGCTTTGGCTGCCCTGCCTCTGTGCCCCTTCTTTAAGCTGATTCCTCTACGTGGCCTGTTTCCAATGCTTTTACTCAACGAACAGGTACTGAGACCCTAGAACATGCCAGGTGCTGTTCTGGGGACTTGGAAATAGAAAAGACACACTTTCATTCCAGTGTGAGCCACAGATGACCATCAAACCTGTAAAACAAGGTGAGTCTGGTCATGAGTGCTGTGCAGAAAAGAACTAGAAAAGCAGGATCTGATCACCGTCCATCGGACGGACGGTGGGACGGTGAAGGCCTGAGAGTGGGCATCTCAGAAAAGACACGAACGAGGTGAGCAACAGAGACATGAGGATGTCCAGAGGGAAGGCCTGTAGGCAGCAAAAGTGGGACATTAGTCCTCCAGGAGGCCCTCTTATCAACAGTGCATCTTAAGACCCCCAGGGGATGCTGAGAGCCAGGGATGATGCCCAAAACCATGGTAAATGCCCTGTAAAGATGTTTTTCCTATGTGTTCTCTCTCATGGTGAAGTTTAATTTATGAATTAGGCACTGTAGCAGATGAACAGTGATAACCAATAATATAATGCCGTTTCATGGATAGATTTGTTTTTTTAAATTTTATTGAGGATTTATGTTGTTGTACAATCCTAAATGCATACATAGTAACCATATGATGTGCCCCTGATCCTAAGCCAGAATCACCCCCACATCACCCATGCACTAGTCTCTTGACTCTTCCATATTTCCCAGATATAAATGTGTGTATACATATACATGTGTGTATACACACACACACACACACACACATATAAATGACTGTGGATTTTCCAGAATTAAATGATTGCAAAAGTGTTATTTAGCTTCTTGGGGGTAAAGAGTAAGCTGCATTGTTGATTCCCCCTAGATCCCTCCCTGTCCTCCCTCGCCCCCAACCCCAGGTGTCTGTGGTTCCGCTAGATCTTATGTGGCCTTGACTTTGGTGAGTCTAGTACATGAGCTTGACTTTTCACCCAAGCCTGGGTTTTGCTCTAGCCCCACAAGTGAAGGAAAACATTCAATCCTTGAATCTCTGGGTTTAGCTAATTCCGTTCTGCATAATTTCTTCCATCGCCATCCATTTACCTTCAAAATCTGTAATATTGTTGTTTCTAATAGCTGAGTAGAATTCCATGGTATATATGTACCAGTGAGGGGCATCTGGGTTGTTTCTATAATTTAGCTATTGTAAATTGAGCTGCTGTGAACATGGATTTTGCTGTGTCACTGTAGTGTGCTGATTCTAACTCCTTTAGGGAAATACCCAGAAAAGGGACAGCTGGGTCATATGCTGGATCAATCTCTACTTTTTTAAGGATTCTCCACACTGCTTTCCAGAGCGGCTGGACCAGTCTACAGTTCTACCAACAGTGTGCTAGCATTCCTATCTCCCTGCCATCCTTCCAGCATTTGTTATTTTTTGTATTCTTCATCTTTGCCAATCTGACTGGAGTGAGGTGAAATCTTAATGTACTTTTGATTTGCATTTCTCAGATTACTAGTGATTTAGAACACTTTCTCATGTATTTATTGGCTTGCTCAATTTCCTCTGTTGAGAAGTTTCTATTTAGCTCTCTGGTCCATTTATTGATTTGATTGTTTGTGTTTTTGATAGTAAGTTTTTTGAGTTCTTGGTAAATTTTGATATTAGTCCCCTATTGGAGGAATCACAGACTATAATAATCTCCCATTATATAGGTTCTCTCTTGACCATTTTGACCAATTCCTTGGTTGAGCAAAAGCTTTTTAGTCTAATGGCATCCCACTCACCAATTCTTTATTTTTTTTAAGAGAGAGAGGGACAGCAAGAGAGAGAATCAATTTTATTTAGTTTTTCATGTGGCTTCGTTGCTCTGACACTTCATCGTATACATGGTACTGGAATTCGAACCCACGTCCTTGGGCACACCAGGCAAGCTCTGTAACCACTTTGCCACCACTGTAGTCCCCACTCATTGATTGTTAACTTTAATTCTTTTGCCTTGGGAGAGAATATTTGTTCTTACTGTAGATCTTAGCAACCTCAGCCTACGGTTCTTTTCTTTCCTTATTAAGTAGAGAATTCTCTTTTCACTTGAAGGAAGCACTCTACAAATTCTTTTTGGGTATATCCAAATATCAGCCACGCTGATTTTGTGTTTTGGGACCATTATTAAGATGCACTTTACTTCAGCACAGGCACTAGTGCTGTGGCAGCTGCTCTGATAACCAGGAAGGCTACGGAGAGACTAATGGGCAGGTAGCACATAGGGCATGGAGACATCGGACAAAGGGCCAATTCATTACCCAGGCAAAGTGGAATAGGGTGCTGTGAGATGTCCTCACGCTACTCAGAACAGTGCTCAGTTTAAAACTTAGAAATCACTTCTTTCTGAAATTTTCCATTTAGTAGATTTGCAGTTTTGTTGACCACAGGTGAATAAAACCTCAAAGTAAGACAACAGGAAAGGGGCATTACTGTATTCTATCTTAACAGCCAGGACTGAGCCAGCCGAGACGTGAGAGGACAGTGCAGTAACAGCCATGTGTCCCTGCAGGTGCCCAGGGGGCTGGCTGTAGCTCTGGGTGCTGTAACAGCTGACATGCCCCATGCACAGACCCAGCAGAGGGCCTGGATCCCAGGCCTCAGACACCCTTCCTCTTTGTTTATAGCTTCCTGTTTGGAAAGTCCCTAAATGCAACACTTTGGGTTTCGTTCCCCCATTAACGATTCACCAACTAATATTTAGAGAGACGTGCTTGGGACTGGAGTGGTGGTTCAGTGGTGGCTCAGCGGTTACAGTGCTTGCCTGGCATGTGCAAGGACGCAGGTTCGAACCCCAGCACCACATATACAACAAAGTGTCAGAGCAATGAAAGCCATGTAAAAAAAAAACAAATGAAATTGATTTTCTCTTTCTTTCTCTCGCTGTCCCTCTCTCTTTAGAAAAAAAAAATAGAGAGATGTGCTTTTGTTCTGTACGTTTGATGATTTTAAGAAACACATCCTAATATGCTTAAGCATAAAAAACCTTTTAGATTTTCTTCTTCTCTCTGTTTTTAATTAATCTATGTTGCTTGGTCCAGAGAAAGAAACAGCCAATCCCCATGCCCTCCCTTGGTGAGAACACGGGCTGGGGTTCTATCTCTGGCTCTCTCCAGGGAGCCCGCACCCAAGCGTCTCTCAGGGGCAGCCAGGTCCCGCTCTGTTTTCCCATCAAGTGCTGTCAGCCTACAGTTCTCATTGAAGCCCCTCTGGGTAGCAGTCTTACGCTCAATTTCTAGCTAACCCTTTCCTTCCTTCTCTTTCAGAGAAGGAGGAGATATTAATTATTTGAGGAGATAGATTTCAAGTGGACACACTAAGGATGTGGCTATGCCTGCAAATGAGTGCGTTGGATCAGCACCTTTCTCTGACTTGGGATAAATATACCTACACACTTTCTTATATTTGTGTACTTTTTGTTCGCTGATTGCTGTTCAGATATATTCAGATGCTACTGACCAAGAGGAGGAGCTCGCAGGATGCTCTGGGCATGAGCGGTGGGTGGCAGGGTTGGAGCTGAGACTCTCCTACAGCAACTGAGCTGTGGGCTCCACACTCACAGAAGGCACTCGAGAGTGGCCCTGGCCATTGGGTCTCGTAGGGCCACTCCCACTTCCCAGGACCACCTCCATCTGATGATGTGAAGATTGCAGTCCCTCGTGACGGCCTGGCAGACTCTACAGAAAACATCATTTCAGATTGCCACTCTGCTCACAAGCCCGAGTATCATATTCAGAGTTGGAATCTACTAAGTTAGCTGTCATTGACGTTCACTTACTTTTCCTCTGGTGACGATATATTAAATAGGGAGAACCGCAGTGTGAGAAGTTATCAATAAACAGCCTAAAGGGGGCTTTACAGAGCAAATCAATATGCAGCTACTAATGTGGGAAGTGACCAGGAAATGGACAATTGACTCCCCTCGATGCTATTTTACAAAACCTGTGAGAATAAATTCCCCTAGGATGAAGGATGGGAAGAGGCAGCGCAGCTGAGAACCTTCCGCAGCTGCCCCGGGTGCTGCACCCCACATGGCTTAGTGTTTGTGGACTCAGCTTGCAGATGCAGTGCACCCCTCCCTGGGGATTTCACATGGTCACTTGTGTGGCTCCTTCTCCCCCAAGCACTGCACAAAACCCAGGCAGACAGAAGTAAAGCCATACGTGGATAAGCGAAGCATGAGAGAGTCTGTTCGTAGTGCACCCAAGTGGCATCCATGCGTCTCGTCTTCCCAACAGACAGTGTACTGCTTCGCTCAGACTGGGCGTTTGACGTGCTGAGGGCAGTTATGATCCCCAGCATTTGTGGGGTGCGAACTGTGCCCCAAGAGCTACTAGGTACTTTAAACATTTTACCTCTGCACACACGTGCATGCTCACGCATAAAGCAAGGCTTTATCATGTGTGTTAAGAACGACCTTCAAGGGGCTAGGGTGGTGGCTCAGTGGTTGGAGCGCTTGCCTGGCACACAAGAAGACCCAGGTTCAAACCTGAACACCAGATACACAATTAAGTGTTGGAGCAACGAAAACCAGATAAAAAACTAAATAAAATTGATTCTTTCTCTGTCTCTCTCACTGTCCCTCTCTCTCTCTCTTTTTTTTTTAAAGAACAACCTTTTAATATAATATAAGTAGGTCTTGTGTGTGTTTATATATACTAACCTCCACCTCATTTTCTCCACTTTGACATCATCGGTCTTGTGAACTGCTTTCTGTCTTCTCCACGTTTTTTTTTTGGAATGACCTGTGTCCTTGCAGCCAGGCAGAGGCCAAGGTCATCAGCTGGCTACAGGAACTGGACTTGCCTTGAGGGTGGGCTTGCCCTGCTCTACTGAAAGGTCCCTGAAGCTCATGATTGGAGCTGTGAGGCTCTGTCCAGGAGCAGTTGGTCAGCAGGGGCAGCAGCAGCTAGGAAGCCAGTCCAGCTCTCCGAGGCCCTGTACCTGGGTGCTGCCCTGGAAAACTCAGACCTGGAGAGGGACACCTGCTTCAGGGCCTCCTACAGGGAGCCAGGCAGGGTCAGGAGTGACCCTGTTCTACAAGGACAGCGCTGAGATCAGAGCAGGGAAGAGCTGCACAGGTTCCGGGTCAGTGGCAGACCCAGGGCTCCCTCAGTCTCAACCTTTGTCTCTCCTTCTGCCCCAGGAGCCACATCTCACAGCAGGCTGAGAAGCTACGTGGAGAATGAGGTGCCTAACCACACTGCACCAGTAGGTAACTCCTAGTTAGGGACAGAGACAAAGCAGGAGTTTCTGGCCCTGCCTGTCCTGAGTCGGTCCTCCAAGTCCACTTGCATACACGTGGAGCCGCCTTACTGTTCCCAAGCAGACAGGGTGCTCATCTGTATGGATGCTGGAGTCCAAGGTCTCATCTCCTTCCTGCCAGTCCCATGATCATGTGGCATAAGAGATAGGGCCCAAGAACACTGCGAGGTACTTAGGAGCTGCCAAGGTGCTCCAGGCTGGCTGGATGGAAACTGAGTCACCCACCTGAGCAACGGGAACCACAGAAAGTCCTGAACTCCTCCCAAAAGCCCCAACCAGGAAATCAGATACACTTTATTTTGCAGAGATAACAAAATCAGTTAGACAAGGCAAGATGTGGGAACAATTTAGTGGATCTCCTAATAAAAGTCAGGAAAAGGACCAGGAGCTGGTGGAGCAGATAGGAACGGGTTTAGATATCCAGGGGAGCAATTTGTCAGGAAAAGCCACGCAGGCAGATGATGTGGACAGAGGCTCCATCCTGGCGGTGCTGAGCTCGGGCTGCAGGGGTAGGAGGGCCTCTGAGCAGGAGGGGAAGACACTGAAAGGAGGGTGCACCTGCGACACAGTCCCAGCAGCTCAGCAGACACGTGCAAGTGTTAGAACCGTTAATTATACTATGTCATTTAAGAGAAAATGACATAGTATAATTAATGGCTATAACTACTGAAGAGCCCGGGCAAAGAGGCAATGTTATCTAATTTTGGAAACGGATAGTTCTTTTACTCTCCAGCTTTACTACAAAAATGCTCCAACTCCCAGGCTCTTTCTTTTGTTGTCCCCTTGACCTAGGTGCTGTAGGTGGGGACTCTGGGCCTTCTCTTCCTGCTAGCCTCAAAGTCCATTCTTTTGTCCTGACTTTCTGGGGTTTGGCCTTGAGCTCCACCTCTCCAGGGCGCCTTAGCTGTCATTGCTCTCCTTCCCCCTCAGATGGCCAGAGACCAAGGACTGAGACCTCCGCATTTCTCAATTTCTAAATGTCCTCTAGGAGGCCTGATTAAAAATCAAATTACAGTTGCCCTCTGTAGTCGCAATCTGTGCATCTGCAATTCAGCAGGCTACAAACTGAAAACATTGGAGGAAGAACGGTCTCTCTCCTGAACGGGTACTGCTTTCCTTGTCCTCATTCCCTGAACCAACAGTGTAGCAACTACGCACCTGGTATCCAGTATTATAATCTAGGATGATGATGGGTGCCCAGAAAGCGGGCATAGGTTCTGTGGAAATATTCCCCCCTTGCGCACCAGGACGGGGGCCTCCGAGGGGTCTGGCATCTGAGGGTGGAGGAAGCAGTGAGGCATGCTGTCCACTCTGGGGCAACTCTCTACCACATCCTCCAAGCCCTCCCCAGCGTTCTTGGTTGTGCATGGGCTTCCTGGAGAGGTGACCTGGATGTGTCTTTCCTACACAGGTCGAGCAGAGGGTGAGTACCTGTCTGCCCCAAATCCAGGAGGGTGGTTGATGGATGCAGAACACACAAAAGAGAATTTTAGAATCTATTATTTAATTGTAGTAAAATATATGTAACATTCATCTCATGATTTCAGCCATTTGAAGGGTTGATGGTGCACGGTTTAAGGCAGCAAAGCGCCTGATGTGATTGGATATGTCTGATGCGCTTCCCACTCTGCCTGCGCCGGGCCTCTCCCCTCCGCCTCTGTTCATCATCCCTACTTTTATTCATCTTGGTGCTTTCCTGCTTCCAACCCATTGCTTCGATGTCTCCTCCTTCCTTCCCACCCTGGCCTGGCCACACTCCTCCCTCTCGTAGAGTTTCATGGCAGCCACCATCAGCACGGGCTCCTTGCCTGCTGAGTCAGACTTCACCCTCCTGGTAGGTGCCACGTAGCAGTCGTCTTCACTGTCGTTAGTCAACTGTGCACGTGTTGTTGGGTCTTCTTGACGGCTCTTCATGTGCCAGGTTCTGTGGTGGGTGTTAGGTCTTCCAGAGCAAATGAAATGATGGGGCTCCTTCTCTCTGGGAGTCCATGTCCTCCAGGAAGTACAGATGTCTTATCAGTCAGAGTGGGATGCTTATGCTAGGGGGACAATCTCTCTGTGCCTAAAACAGCAAACACCGTTCCTTGCTCACTCTGCATGCTGGAGGTGGCTCCGCGGGGACTCTCCTCCACATGGTGATCCTTACTCATGGATCCATAGTGAGGGGACAGCCTGCAGCTGGGCACTTCAGACCTCAGGGACACACAGCAAGTCCCAAACCAGTTCTCAAATGTCTGCCTCACCTCCCCTCCCATTCCATTGTCCAAACACAGCGCCTGTTGTTCTGACTTCCATAAATGGTGGGTGTGAAACCTTTTCCTTGGGAATTTGGGCGTCATTGGACTAAATAGCCTATTAAAAATACATAAGTACACATTTTTATAAAAACCAGTTCTTCTAAAGACATGAATTCTGTTGATTATATTTCAATTTGTTTTTCACTGTCCAAGAATCAAAAGACTTGAGGAAATTGACGAGGAAATCTTGTCCAGTTTCAGCGATGTTTGACCGATGACTCCCAATCTCTAGGTCTCTGCCTGGATCTGTAGACTGGCTTATTCCAAAAGACAGTTAACACCATACATGTCCTGAGTCCCTCCTGCAGACCAAGTACTACGATACGCACAAAGATAGATAAATAGATAGATGCATACATGAAAGATAGGTAGATACACAGATGGACGGATGGGTGGACAGAGTGATTCATATTGATTACATGCCAGAGACTGCTGTAGATGCTTCATGTGTGAACCTCAGAGTTAGCAAACTTCTTCTGTGAAAGGACAAATACCAAATAGCTAAGGCTTGCAGGCCATGAATCCTGTCATAACTGTCACTCTGCCTGCGTGCCGGGAAAGCTGTCATAGACCACACGTGCACAGACGTCATGGCTGTGTTCCAGTGTAGGTTTGTTTACAGAGACAGGCTGGGAGTGCTTCGATCCATGGGCTGTTGCCTGCTAAACTCTGTACTGATCTTTACTTTTCTCTGTGATGACCCTGCTGCTATTCCTGTTTTCTAAAGAAGCTCACAAAATGCACTTGTCAGTCCAAGGTCACCCAAAGTTGGAGATCTAGGCTTTGAGTGGGGCAGCATGGCTCCAGGGGCCATGTCCCTAATTACAAGGATTTGTGATTTTTCTGTTGATGCTATTAAAGTGTAGATCAGGAAAAGAGGACTTCTCTCCCTAGATTTTTAATAGCTGGATCAGTTTATGAGCAATTCTTTTTGCCATCTAAAGAAAGATACAGGGGCTGGAGCAGTGGCTCAGCAGTTACGGCGCTTGCCTGGCATGTGCAAGTAGGTGAATTCAAACCCCAGCACCACGTATGCAAGGAAGTCTCTGAGCAACGAACGCCTCATGAAAAACTAAATAAAATTGATTCTCTCCCTCTCTCTTTCTCTCCCTCACTGTCCCTCTCTCTTAAAAAGGAAAGAAAGAAAGATACAAAACAGATCTTTCCACCTTTCAGAGTGCTGAGGTTGTGAGACCTTGCCCACCACCCTGTACACACCTCAGGGTACTCTACAAAGTAGCAGAAAGTGATTGGCTGATTGCTGGCATTTGCTGACTCACCTCTTAGGGACAGTCAGGCTTTTAGTTTCTTTTTTCCTGGTGCCTCCCCACTAGAGGAGAACAGAAGATAAAAGTACAGCAGAGGAACTGTCTGTGAGTAAGAAGAGTAGCTGGGGTGTTGGGGTATGGTGAGGGTGACTTACAGTTAGGAGGTCTTCCCTGCCTTGTGTGGCCCTGTGGCAGGCGGAAGTCACGCCAGCTCTGAGGGTTTTGTTTTTGCAACTGTGAGAACAAATAGAGATGCTGTATCTATTTACAAACATGCACAGCATGATAAAGGATTTAAGCGATGCTAGTGTTAGGTGGAGCATAAGACCTTATGGACATGTGAAGACCTGTCACTGTCATTGTCCTCGGAGTGAGTGTTGCTTCCGCTGTGTTAGTAAGTGACTTGACCAAGGTTGACTGTACACAAGGAGAGAATATTCAAAGCACACATTACCTGACTCCTTGAGTTGCGTGTTGCTCATCTCCTCTAGGGAAAATGCCTGACTACAATCCCAACTGATCTTGGAGCAGACAGAATCGTCCAGGGGCTCCACCAATTACTTACAGAGCATTGGTGGAAGAAACCAGCTTTGCTCCCGTGGCTCTCTGGTGTGGCACCTTCCTGGTCTCTTCTGCTTCCTCAAAGGCTGTATACAGGGGCTGGAGCAGTGGCTGAGAGGTTACGGCGCTTGTCTGGCTTGCATGAGGACCTGGGTTCAAAACCAGCACCACGTACACAATAAGGTATCAGAACAACAAAAAACAGATTAAAAAAATAAAATTGATTCCCTTTCTCTCTCTAAAAAAAAAAAAAAAAACAAAACCTTGCTGTCAGCAGGGTCCCCCAAGCTCCATTTGTCCTTGATTCTCCCTGATCCCTTGGCATTCTCTCCATTTACCAGAGGGCATTTGCTTCCCTTCCAGTCAATAAATACAGAATTATTGGGTATGGCCAGGTGTAATGCTAGAAGCTGGAAGGCAAAGGGGATTAGAGAATGAAAGAGCTCTCAGCACCTCTCTCTACCCTAAGGATGGGCCTTACTTCGGGCAACTGAAGCTCGTTCTCCCTTCCTACTATTCTAAGAATCTCGGGGACACGTCCAATTAATTTTATTCATTTCTTTTTCTGGTCTGAAAAAAAGGATCTGAGAAATCTAGGTGGTTTCTTCTGAGCAAAGTTTGCAAGATTTCTAGCAGGGGCTTTGTGCAACCTGCTTTGGCCTCGCTGTGAAGTTTTATTTGCTCAACCTGGATGATTCTTGAGCATCCAGTAACGGCTACTCATTTGGAAGCATCTGCCATGGGATTTGGTTTCCATGAGTCCCTGTCTTCAAATAGCGCATGTTCTACATTAGAATAGGGAAGCAGGAATGTCCCTCCGGTTCCTAAGAAATGAGAGAAACCAGACATGGAGCAGTGGGTGGCTTCGGTAAGGGCTGTGAGAAGAGTCTGGAGCTGAGAAGGATGAAAAGGAAGTGAGGTCGCTGAGCTCAGGACTCCCAGAGGCTGGGAGGCAGTGGAGGACGCGTGGTCTTGTTCTAAGCTCAATGGGAGAGTTCACGAAGGGTTAAAGAAGGAAACATGACAAGTGTGAGCAAGCTCATGCTTAGTAAGGAAGCTGAGGAATACATTGCAGAGGAGACCTGTGGCTGGAGAGACCCCCAGGGCCACTTCAGATGTCCCCATGAGAGCTGGTGGTGGCATCAGCAGGCTGGGAGATAATGGAAAGATCTGAGATATATTTTGGAGAGAGCAGGAGCAGGTCCTACTGCAGGGCATACTGAGGGGTGAGAGGGAGGGATGAGCACAGAGGTGGGCATGATCAAATCAAGCACAACTCCACGACTGAGCAATGGGGGACAATTAGGGGATGAAGAAGATGTGAAGGAGGCGTTATGGGAGAAGAGAAGAGTGGGACATTCTACATAAAAGGAATTTGGCTTTATTTTTGTTATTGATGTGTTTTTCAAAGATGAGATTTACCAGAGCCTCTCATGCACCATGGAGTCCGGTGACCCAGTGGAGAATAAGATACTGGGGTGCAGATGGGGGCAACAAGGGAGGGGAGAGAGGAGCTCTTAACGGCCATGAGGGAGGGTTCAGGGTTGGGGCAGCAGGATCTGCACTGGGGGCTCCTGGATGTGGAGGCCACAGGAGTGGAGGACAAGGCATGTGGGGGCCCACAGAGGGGAAGGCAACAAGGAGGAGCTTGGAGCTGCATCTCAGGAAGTGGGAATGTGAGGGTGCTGGCCTCTGAGTGGCCCTTCCATGCAGGGTGGGGACCTGGAGGGCTCTTTCTGGGATGCTTAAGTGTAACTGTGTCTCTGCATGGCGCTTTCCCATTACACCCCAATAGATTCATTTTCTTTCGGAAAATGTGGATGACGTGAATGTCCACATATCTCTGTGGTTTGTCTTCGTTGGCTTTATTTTAGATCTTGCACCGCCTGCATTTCACAAGCATCTCACTTCTCCAGGTCACGCATTCTGCCTTCAAAAACAGTGCAAGAGTTTAAGAGTTTATTTTATTCAAACTTGGATACTAGATAATAAATACTTAAACTAAAAATTTACCTAACTTCAAAACACCAAAAAGTATGTTTGCATGATAATATACTCATAAAGCAGCAACTAACATAAAAATATATTCAGATTATAAAAGTTCTTGTATGTGTGTGTGTATGTGCATCTTGTATGTGTGAATCTTGTGTGTGCATACTGGGGTCTGAACCCTGTGTGTGTACATACTGGGGATTGAACCCAGGGATGCTTTACCACTCATTTATATCCCTAGATTGTTTTATTTTTTATTTTGAGGCAGAATCTTGCTAAATTGCTTAGGGCCCTGTTAAGTTACTGAGGCTGACTTGAACTTGCAAACCTCCTGCCTCAGCCTCCAGTGCTGTGGGATTATAGGTGTGCACCACTACATCTAGCTAAAAGCTCATTCTCATTTATATAGCTGTTATTCTTTTAGGTTGCTTATGAAACAGCTGTATAAAGGAGCTGTTTGAGATGTTATTTAATTATTTAGACTTTTTCATCTCTTTCAAAACATATACTCCAATTTGCAGTGGCCTGGGAGGCTGGCATAAGTGAGTGTGTGTATCTGCGCACACAGAGGCTTCTTCTCCTGTGATTCTGACACTTCTTCCGAATGTCACAATGTATATAATCAATACACAAGTGCACATGTCCAAGGAGGTCACATGCCACCTTGCCAAGATATCTGCACTCCAGTGTTCATGGCCACATTATTCACAACAGCCAACTGACAGGAACAGCGTACAGCGTGCGCATCTGCTAGGACGAACAGGTGAAGGGAATGCTGCTACTTGCCTAAAGGAACACTAGTCGGCTTTTGACAAGAAGGAGGTCCTGGCTTTGGGGACAGTGTGAGTGAGCCTACTTGGAGGACTTTCTAATGAAGGAAGCCAGGCACAGGAGGAGAACCCTGCACGGGCTCACTTACATGTGGAATCTGGAAAAGGTCAACCATTCCAATCCACAGAGATGGAGAATCAAGGGTGGCTAGCAGGGGCAGGGGGAAGGGCGAGCAGTAAGAGGGGAGGTGTGGCTGCAGGAGGCAGAGGAGCAGCCTTGTAGGAGCATCCCAGAGGGCTGAGGCACAGCATGAGGGCTGTCAATGGAATTGTGAATTTTTTGTTAAAAAAAAAAGAAAAGAAAATAGAGGTTTTTGTTAGAAAAAGAAAGAAAGGGGCTGGAGCAGTGGCTCAGTGGTTATGGCACTTGCCTGGCATGCATAAGGACGCGGGTTCGAACCCCAGCTCCAAGTACACAATGAAGTGTCGGAACAAGTAAAGCTACATGAAAAACTAAATAAAATTGATTCTCTCTCTCTCTCTCTCTCTCTCTCACTGTCCCTCTCTCTTTAGAAAAAAAAAGCAAAAGAAAGAAATGGACAGTGATGGAGGTGGTGACTTGCCTGCTGTTGTGACCATGTTACTACCTGTGTCCCAAAGCATCTGTTGTAAACCTCAAATATACATGACCGAATTTAAAAAAAATTAGAGCAAATTGCATCTAGCAAAAAGAAAGCAAAATAGACGTCTCTTCCAATACCACATCAACACCCCCACACAAAACCCGTGGGACCCTCGACTCCTCTGCCTCGATTCCCTCTTTGCTTTGAGGGAATGCTCTGCATTGTAGACTGCGCTTCCCCGGGACCTGCTATCTCACCTCCCAGCGCCCATCTGCAATCCCTGCCTCCATGCGGAGGGCCTGGCAACGTGGAGTCCTGCAGCAGCGCTCAGAGACGCCTGGGCGACCTCTGGGTGGGTCTGAGCCGGTCTGAACCCTTTCCCATCTCTGCATTCTGCATCTGCTTCCTGCTGCTCTGCACTCCAGGAGCTCATGAGAGTTGGTTGTGCTTTATTTCATTTTAGCGCAGTGAGACAGGCAAGGACGGGTTTCCACCGCGGTGCGATGACTCGGTGTGGCGTTGGAGCTGTGCAGTGCAGTGTTTTATCAGGATGGTGCGGTGCTGAGCCGGGGTCACTCCTGGTGTGCATGCTCAGAGCACTGAGACCCCTGAATCACCTTCAGGGTTTATCTCTGTGTGATTCTTGCAGAACAGACCTTCTGAGTGAACTCTCTTGAAAACTGTGTCGGAGAAAGTTGTGGAAGCAGGTGGTGCCACGGGCTGGAGATCTGCCGAAAGCATCAAACCCCAGTGCCTGAGCTATTAGCATCCAGTTCCCATGTGTGCCTATACTTTAAAAAACAAAACCAAAAGAAACGAAAATGCCCACTATCCCTCGGCAAGTGTTTTCTCTTGACCAAATATTTACATATTAAAGCCTGTTCTGGGGAAGGGAAGGAGGAGGCAGAAACCAGGGCACACCCCGCTTTGAGTCTGAAGGCCATCAGGGCCAATCTTTCCAAGGTGAGCCCTCTGCACACCGTCCTTCCTTGCTAAGGGCCTGTGTTTGTTTAGGTGCTGTTTGAATGGAGGCTTTGCTCCTGCCTCAGAAGAAGCTCATTACAGACAGGCTTCACCTTACCCTTGCAAGGCTGTCTCCTTGAAATGAACATGCAATGACTGTTAGATCCGCGGCACGTAGCTGCCAGGCGATCGCTTTGATCCAGTGCCGGGTGCATTTGTTATAAAGCCACTTTATTGATTTTTTCAGCTGCTGTTTGCTGTACATATGTACATATGCACATCACAATTCTCGCTACATCAAAGTGCTTAATAAGTTCACTGCACTCAGGAAACAGCATACAAAACAAAGAGACACTCTGCTCTGCAAAGATTCCTGCCGCTTAACCTCCACTAAGAAAGCTGCTTTTAATGTGTTCCCCCTAAACCATTTCAAAATATTTTATACAGCCTTCAACGAAGCAGTGGGCCCAGGCCCACCCTCAGACTCCCTCTGCAGAATGATGCATTCTATGCTGGAAGGGCAGGTTCGAGAAGACGGGGAGCCCCTGCCCCTCCATTCTGCTGGGCAGCAGTCGTTTTATTTCAGTAAGTGGCCTAACTGGTTAAATTTGTGGGTGGCACTAGCTTCTCAGAAAGTGTTGACAATATCTGATGTATGCGAGGAGAGCTTTTAATTTAGAAATAAGTTGGGATTTACTTAGGGAACTAGTGTGCTGTTTCTTTGTTAGCCTCCATTATATGACAAAGAGTGAGCGCATAATAACCTTTAATGTTGATTTTTTTTTTTTTTTGGTTACACACAAATCAGTGTTAAGTGCTTTTAATTATAAATAAGTATTTCCTGAAGGTGGCTCAGAGCCAGATGAGTAACAGCAACACCAGAAAGACAGACTTGGTTTTGTCCATGCCTGGACTAAAAGGAGCTGACTGTGGTCAAGCATGGGTTGTACAGGGCGGGAGCGGTGGCTCAGTAGTTAAGGTGCTTATCTGTCATGCACAAGGACACGGGTTCGAACCCCAGCAACATGTACACAATGAAGTGTCAGAGCAACGAAAGCCACATGAAAAACTAAATAGACTTGATTCTCTCTTTCTGTCTCACTGTCCTTCTCTCTCTTAAAAAAGAAAAAGAAAGAGAAAGAAAAAAGAAAAAGGAAAAGAGAAAAAAGAAAGAAAGAAAAAGAAAAAGAAAGAATGAGAGAAAGAAAGAAGAAAGGAAGGAAGAGCGGGTTGCAGGAGCAGGTAGAGGTCAGGGCCAATCCCGAAAGGCCACCTAGGGTTAGGGTTAGGGTGGGCCCCCTCACAGACCTTTCTGTTAGGAAACCTCATGCAGTCCTAAAAGAACATAGGTTAAAGATCTTATTTAATCCGTTCAGTGAGGGAAGCAGGAAGATGGTATCACTAGTTCCAGAGAGGATGGGAAAGAACCCTTGTTCCTGAGTAATGTTGATGATATGCAAATAGAGGCAAAACAGGGTTTCCCATGCGGATGTGCTGGGGCAGGAAGGAAGCTCCAGCCCTAACTGGATAGGCAGGATCAGTGTCTTCCTGCACCCAACAACCCATAGAACTGGAAACACTCCAAAGCCAACGGAAGCCTAGAGTCTGATTACCATGGGGCACTGTGCCGTCATTTTATTGAGAAACACATTTTTTGTACACCCCAACAGGATGGATGATACTCAAAGTCTTTTCCTTTTGGCCTTAAAGTAGGAAAGTACTCTGACTCCAGAAGAGCAGGTAAAGGCCAAGGAGCAGGCAAAGAAGAGGGAGTTGATAACTGTGGGGACCCATAGTATTTAGGGTCTGCACAGAGGAAGTTCAGCCTGAAATGGGCAAGCCGTCAGTGGAATGCCTCACAGTCCTCTGCCAGTTCCCCAGCTCTTTGTGATGTCATGGTGGTTGATGTTCCCTGTCTCTCACGTTCGCCATTTCTCTGGCTGATCTGCTCTTGATGCAGTGCTCAACCTCATGGCCCCCCAGATCCAGCCTTTTGCACATCAGATTTTCTGTAAAAGCAATTTCTAGTTGATCAGTTGGATTTGAAATTTGGGGCCATCTCAGTGGACAGCCTTCAAAGAAATTTGATGGGTGCTCTCACTGAAAAGCTCAATGGAGTCAGATGATATACACTAAGGAGGAGGTGGGTCACCCGGGTCCTGTTGGATCAGTGCCCTGAAAGCCTTGTGTGACTTCCAGCATGGGCCTTCCCTCTCCAGGCGCCACCTGTGCTGGTCACAGACAGAAGGCAGAGAGTGTCCAGGAGCCTGGCCTAGGCTGGCATCTGCCAGAAGGGGCACCCAACCAGCATCTTTCTGTACGTTGGCACTTTGAACTACAGGATCCTCACGCCTCTCCCAGTCCCATCACGGGGATCTCCACCCCTTCCTAAAATGTGGGCAGAATGAGATCTTACCCCAGATGTGGAAATGATGATGAGGCTAGCCAGAAGCAGGACTGGTAGGAGAAGTGCCCCAGGTCCCTACTGTGAGCTCCCCTCAAGGTCCCTGTGTCCAGGTCATCCCACAGTAGTTTTATCTTTTGCTTCAGATGAAGGTACACATTACTTTTAATAAGACTGACTTTTTAAAATCTGCATTTCCTCAAGCTTCAACAAATGGAGAGCTGTGTAGACTCCGCCATCATCAGAGGCGGAGCCCCTTCCCCAGCTCCCCCTGTGGTCAGCCCCCAGCTGTGCACGCTGCTGTTCCTGCAGCTTTGCCTTCTCCAGAAAGTCATGTTGGTGAATGGGACACGCGCAACCTGTCAATCTGGCTTCTTGTCCCTGTTGTCCACACGCATCTGAGGATGACCCACGTGGCCGCGTGTGCCAGGGCCCACCCAGTGTTTCTCCTCCTCTGTGGGGATATGCCATGCTTCATTTGTGGAAGGCACAGTGGCTGGGATGGATTCAGCTACGGAGCTTATTAATTCAGCCATTGTAAAACCTCCAGTTATGGGCTCTTAGGAATACAGAGCAGTCTCTCAGAGCTGTACCATAAGTCAGTGTTTATCAAAAATGGTCAAATTGGTTTCCAAAGTGGCAGCCCCATTTTGAATCTCAACCAGCAGTGGACCAGAGCTGTAGCTGGCACAATAAGCTCACCCACAAGTGTAACTTGTGTCCTTGTCTATTCCAATAGATGTCACAGAATTATTTCACGTAATTTAAATGGCATTTCCTTGATGACTAACGTTGAGCCCCTTTTTCCTAGTGTTTGTGTGTCATCTTTATTGAAGAACCTGTTCAAGTTTTTTGACTGAGCTCTTTTATCTTTTTAAATTAACATCATTTTTAACTGATACATAAAAATATAAAATTCTATACATTGATGGGGTACTACGTAATGCTTCAATGCTTGTAGACTTTAATGCTTAAGCCAAGTTAAACATATCTATTTTGTCATTTATCATTTCTATATGCTGGTGACTTTCAAAATCTAGCTTTCTGAAATGTGCATGATTATTGGCTATATTTTGTTACTCACCCTACTGTGCAGTACCAAGCCAGGACTTCTGTCTAATCGCAGTGAGTGTCCCTGCAATTAGATCACCCTTTCCTGGGCCTCCCTCTGCCCATGCCATGGTCTCAGTAACCCTCTGTTCTTGACTTCTCAAGCTGGGCTTTGTTATATTCACCATACCGGTGAGTTCAGCTGGTATGCATCTTTCTGTGTCTGATTAACTCACAGTTATGGATTGAATGTGAGGTGTCCCCCCAAAACTCACATGTGACAATGTGGGAAGGCTGAGGTGAAATGATTGAGCTACGAGAGCCTTAACCCGGTCAGTGAGGGTTAACTCTCAACTCTTGGCTGGTGGGTGTGGCTGGGGGAGGTTGTCGCTGGTGTGTGCCTTTGGGCACATATTCTGTATCTGCTGTGGAGTCTCTCTGCTCTGCTTCCTGATGTGGCAGCTTGAGCTTTCTGCTCCTGGACATGCCTGCCACCGTGCTATACAACCTCACCTAGAGCCCCAAGGAATGGAGCTGCTCCTCTTTAGACTTCTGAAAGCATGAACCCTCAAATAAACTTTTTCTCCTAAAGTTGTTATTGTCAGGTTGTTTAGTCACAGCAGTGAAAAAGCTGGCTAACCACTCAACGTGAAAGTGTCCAGATTCATCGTGTCGTCCCAGACACAGGAATTCATCCATTTTTATGGCTGAATGGTATTCCATTGGAGGTACCAGGTTTTCTTGGTGGATTCCTTGGCAGACGGCCCTCAGGGTGCTTCCATTTCTTGGTTCTTGTGAAGGCTGCTGTAGGACCTAGGGGCGCAGGAACATTCTGCACGCCCCAGTCCTATTTCCCTTGGATGAATTCTCGGGAGTGGGGTCACTGGGTCGTACGGTCGTCTTGTTTTGAAGTTTTGGAGAAATGCCTGCACATATTTATCAACAGTGGGCAAGCGTCTCTTCTCCACCTTCCTACCAGCACTTGCTACCTTTCATCTTTTTGGTAGTAGCCTTCTTTCTAGAATGAAGTGGAATCTCCTTGCTTTTGGTTTACATTTCCCGGATTATTTGTGTGATGTTGGGCATTTTTCCATATACCCGTTGGCATTTGTGTGTCTTCATTTGACGATGCCCTTTGAGATCTGTTGCCTGGTTTTCAATCTGTTTTTGAGTTCCTTTGTGTACTCTGGACTCTACCCCACCTGGGAAGTTCAGTTCAGGAGCCCCCGCCGTTCTTCAGCTCGTGATTCTCCCTGTCCACCGCCTCCCTCACCGTGCGAGAGCCCTTTAACTTATTGTGATGCCATTTGTGTATTTTTTTCCTGTTGCTTTGGCCTCTCTTCCACAGTGTCTTGGTCTGATCCAGTGTCCTGAAGCACTTCTGTGTTTCCGGTCTGCACATAGCTTCTGGATTAGCAGCTCTCACAGTTAAGACTTCCATCCATTGGAGTTGGTTTCATTCTTCTACACGTGAATGCTCAATCTCTCCACCACCCCTTTCGACAAGACTGTCCAGTCTCCAGTGCGGTTCTTGGCGCCTTTGTTGAAAATCAGTTGGCTGAGGATGCACGGGTTGACTTTGGGGCTCTCTGCTCCTTTTCCACTGGTCTATGTGTCTGTGTATATTCCAGTACCATGCAGTTTTAGTTACTACAGCCTTGTGGAATATTTCTAAGACAGGTGGTGTAACACCTCCTGATTTCCTTCTTGGTTCAAGATTGCTTTGGCAGGGCTGGAGCGCTCAGCGGTATTGTGCTTGCCCACATGTGCGAGGACCTGTGTTCAAACCCCAGCTGCACATACCCACTGTCAGAAATGAGAACCAGATGAAAAACTAAATAAAATTGATTCTCTCTTTCTCTCTCTCTCCCTTAAAAAACTGCTTTGACTATTTGGGATTTTTGTGGTTCCACATTACTTTCAGAACTTTTTTCTAGGGCTGGAATGGTGGCTCAGCAGTTGTGGTGCTTGCCTGGCATGTGCAAGTACAAAAGTTCAAACCCCAGTACCCACATATACAACTAAGTGTCAGAGCTATGAAAGCCATGTGAAAAACTCAATAAAAATTGATTCTCTCTCTCTCTATCTCACTGTCCTTCTCTCTATAAAAAAATAACTTTTTTCTAGATATATGAAATATATTATTAGTATTTTGATGCAAATTGTATTGAATGTGTAGATGAATTTGGATAGTATGGAATTTTAACAATATCGATTCCCCCTATCCATGAATGTGGGATATATTTTCATTTGTTGTGCCCTCTTCAATTTCAGTTTTTTTAGAGATTTCATTACAGAGAGATTTTTCACCACTTTGGTTAAATTTATTTCTAAGCATTTTATTTTTATAGCTATTATAAATGGAATTGTTTTCTTAATTTCTATGTCAGATAATAACCAATTATATATGGGGGGAGGCACATAGCAACACTACCAAGTTTTATGTGTTGATTTTGTATTCTATTATACCTAATTTTCTCAAAGTTTTTCTGTGAAGGATGTTGAATTTCATCAAATTCCTTTTTTTTTTTGCATCTATTAAGATGATCATGTGGATTTTCCTTTGTTATGGTTTCTTTCAATATTAGGTTTCCCCCAAAAGCTCATGTGTTAGATACCACAAGAAAGGTTAGAAGTGAAGTGATTGGGTTAATGAGAGCCTTAATCTGATCAGTAGCAGGGTGCTGACTTAGGCCCTTAGGGTGTGGCTGGAGGAGGTGGGTCATTGCAGGGCATGCCTTCAAGGTATATATATATATATATATTGTCCTTGTTGAGCAGAGCTCTTTCCCTTTCTCTGCTTTTTGGTGGCCATGTCCTCCACCACGTTCTTCCGCCATGATGTTCAGCCGCACCTCAAGCCCCAAGGAATGGAGTCAGCCATCTATGGACTGTGACTGCTGAAACTGTGAGCCCCCAAATAAACTTTGCCTCCTCTAATTGTTCTTGTCAGGTCTTTTGGAGCTCACTAAAACATCCCTTTGTTCTGTTGGGGTGTGTGTCGCATATATTGATTTACGTCTGGTGAACCATCTTTGCCTCCTGGGGTACATCTCATTTGATCATGGTAAATAAAGTTTTAAGTGTTCCACTGGATTCCATTTGCTAGTATTTGGTTGATAGTTGTGCTTTTATGTTCATCAAACACATCAGCCTGTAGTTTTCTTTTTACACTCTGCCCATGTGTGGTTCCACTATCAGGACAGTGCTGTTCTTATAGAATGTGTTTGAGAGAATTTCCCAATTTTCAATTTTCTGGAATAATTTAAAAAGAATAATTTTAAAGAATTCTTTACATTTTTGATGGAATTCAGCAGTGGAGAAATCTGGTCCTAGGCTCTTTCTTAAGTGGAGATTTTTTATTACTATTCAATGTCATCACTCAGTGTTGGTCCTTTCTGGTCCTCTGCTCCTTCCATCAGTCTTGGTAAGGCATTTGTGTCCAGGGATTTGTCCCTTTCTTCCAGGTTATCAAATTTTTTTTTTTGGTACCGTATGGTTGTTCATATGGATTCTTTCTTAATAGCACCCAATTCAAATTTTACCTTTTAACAAAGAAGATTCTATTATGTCTAGAAAGTATACATTGGTATATTTTCAGTGCTTGTGGAAGTGAGGGGAAAATAAGCTTCTAGAATAGTCTGTTTTGTAGATTTATCATGAATATATATTAAATGAAGTAGCAATCGATACAAAACAGTGGTTTCACAAAAAATAGCTTTTGCCAAAAGCTTCTAATTTTCTTTCTTCTTGAAGAATTGATTTAATTGTGTTTGGAATAATTTACTGAGTATATTTTTCATATTTGTGAAAAATGGAGAAATATAGATTATATGAAAATAGTTATCCTGAATCTTATTTTGCTTAACAATTATTGCCCCCTAAAATTGACATTTTTAGTCTGTCAACTTGGAGGGATATACTTAACTGAATGAACATAGTTTAATCACTGATTATTTTCAGATTGAGTCACCAGGAACTTTATCATTTCCATTAGAAAGCAGGCTTCTTGAAGACTCCATTGAAGACCTTGTGTGACTCAACGGGGAACTACGATTGGAAATAACATTTACCTCCCTGTGACTTTAAAAAATATTCTAAAGAGTTTCTTTCTTTCTTTAATAGATCTGCAGACCCAGGTTGCATTCAAGAGCTTTTTTCATATCCTGTTTTAGACCTTTGTTGGTAAACAGCTCTGGACCTCAGAGTGAGTTTGCTCCCTCTGCCTGGTATCGCACATCCCAGGACCCTTTCGCACATCCCAGGACCCTTGGTGGATCCAGCTTTGCTGTGTGGTTAGAAGCACTCTGCTGTTCCCGTGTATAAAATAACAGGTGCTGGGCATGCGTGGTGACTCACGCCTATAATCCCAGCGGCACAGGAGAGTGAGGCATTAGGATCGCAAGTTCAATGTCAGCCTCAGCAACTTATTAGTGAAACCCTGTCTCAAAATAAAAAGGGCTGGGGATGTGTGGCTCAGTGGTTAAGCGTCCCTGGGTTTGATCCCCAGTACCAAATATAAACATAAACAATAACATAGATGACAAAAGCTCACATTTAAAAGACATGGTCATCTCTTAGGAAGCAGCATTGCCACTCAGAATGATGAGAGAGCTCCATGTGAAAAGTTGAAAATGTGTTGGGGGTGGGTATTGGGCTTACTCCTCTGACTTTCTTACCCACCACATTTTCTCTTTCAAAATGATTGAAACTAGTAATGAGGAGTCTGCTTTTAAGGTGCTCTGTGTTTCTTTTCTGAGTTTAAAGGTAATGCAGAGTTATTGAAAATGTAACGAGACAATAAAATATAAAGCTTATAATAAGAATCATCCATAATTCCATTACTTAGAGAAAATTGCTGTTCACATTTTGGTGTACATTATTCCTATTCACTTTTAAGGCAGTTGTCCATTGAACACATCTAGTTACACACCACGTAACCCCCACAGCCACAGTTTGGTCAATGATGGGTGGAGTCTTCAGCGGTAGGCCTGTTAGATCGCATCCCCTGGGGATGCTGTAGTGGAAGTGCCCTGTGTAGTGTTTGCCTAACAGCAAGGTCTCCTAACGGTGCATTTCCTGGACTGCATCCCTGTGAACTGGGCAGGGCTCTAGTGTGTGCATGTGTTGTACGTGAGGGGAGTGAGCGTGTGCATGGGAACACGGCTACAATTTCTGATTGCATTTATACAGCTCACGTCATTCAGAGCTACCCATGTTCTGTTGACCCCAGGCCAACGGGAGGTGCCCTCATACCTCACTGAAGAACGAGGGGTGGCTGTGCGGCTCTCCATCCATGCCGTGCCGTCGGAGCCTCTGCCATCCGGCACACAACTCCTCCCTTAGTCAGGGGTGCGGCAGGGATCCTGTTGCATCCAATCTGCGTTACACTGGTTACCCTTGAGACGGCGTCCTGTGGGTAGGATTCTGAACCGCAGGCCAAGCCTGCTTTCAGATGACTGAGACCTCCTTCCAGTTGTCCCCCCTGCCATTGTTCCAGATTTCACCCTGTTCCCTCGCAGTCTGCATCTTAGCACTCAGAATTTTAAGCAATAACAACAGTTTGGCATTTGTAAAGGGTTTTCATTATAACTAAGATAACTGATGAGTGAGGAAAATCTTTAAATCAGTGATTATCAACTTGTTTTCTTTCTCTAAATCAAGTTGTCCACTTTGTATCGGAAGCAAAGGAATAAGCCCCCCTGCCCACAGTTACATTAAGATGGTCACCACCGGTTCTCTGTGATGTGGAACTTCCTGGGTGTGCTAGACTTGCATCTAACTTGCACAAGAAACTCTGTTTCAAGGGGAAAAAAACCTGTTTGCTATCTTTACAAATGTTACTCTTTCAATCTCTGCTAAGTTAGTTGTTAGGTAATTTTATCTGTTAACGAATCAATATGTAACTAAAGATGCACTCAAGGCGTATAAATTACAAAGACCTTTTATCTAGGGGGTCCGGAATCTGTGACTTGAGTCCTCTAGACCTGCTGCAGCAGAATTAAAGCTGCTTCCTGAATATTCCTCCCGAATCTTCCTCATCTGCCCAGCTACACATGTGTTTGTATTCAAGTTTACTAAATAACACGGAGATGAAAACAAAAGAAAACTTTTGCTTTGCAGCACTATATTCATACTGAGTACTCCGGTTCCTTTCAGCAGAGCTGGGTATGTAAGGGGCTGGATTTCATCTCCTCCCTCCCCTTTTCTCCCTCCTCCACTCTACTGATCTTCCTTTCTCTCCTTTGTTTGTGTTTGATTGGTACTTTCTATGTGAGCCCAGAGGAGCTATCCCCTTTGGCAATGTGTCTCTGTGTATAACATGGTTCTGTTAAATTCATTCCGTGTTTCTTCCCCCTCATTCTCCCTCTTCTACTCCACTGATCTTCTCTGTATCTTTATGATATGTTTTCCCCTCCTCCTCAGACCTATTTCCCTTGATTTTCTGAGTTTGATTTATTTCCCTGATGTTGGTTTTCTCCGTTTCCGGCTGTTTTCTGGTAAATGCCATCCCTCCCCTCTTCTTCATGGCTGAGTGGTACTCCATTGTGCGTATACACACTACATTTTCTTGGTCTGTTTGTCTACTGATGGACATCTGAGTTGATTTCATAATTTGGTTATTGTGAGTTGTGCTGTGATAAGCACAGAACTGTCTGGATCACTGTAGTGTGTTGATTGTAGACCTTCTGGATAAATACTGAGGAGTGGGATATCTGGACTACATAGTGGCTCCATCCTAGTTTAATGAAGCTGCTCTTGACCCTCACTAAAGGTTGTTTGGTAGCTTAGCCCAACAGACCTTCCTTAGGAGAGACTGGCAAATCCCATCAACTATGGTGAGGACCCTGAGGGCCACTCCAGGGTTGGGTCTGTGCTGGGGCAGAGATGGGTTCTGTTTGACAGGGCTTTTTCTAGGTCTGTGACACTCAAGAAGGTTAGGGTGTGTGTGTGTGTGTGTGTGTGTGTGTGTTCTTTTGTGAAGTACTGATTTGGAGAAAGTCTTTCTTCATGTGCAGGGGAGATGATTTGGTCCCCAGATTTGGAGTATCCCATACTTATTCCTTTTCTAATTAGCTCATATTTGTTAAATACAAGGTAATAAATTCTGACAAGCAGTCAGCACATGGGCACCCAGTGATGTGCTTCATTTTAATTCGTTTGCCTGTTTTTTCCTTCTCTGCTAAATTATAACCCATCAGCATGAGCTCCCCTATGGTGAGCAGCTGATAATATGCCCAGGTGCGGCCAATTCTGCTTCCTAAAGAAGAAATAATAGCTACAGACCCCCCCCCCCAACGTGAAATGGGAATGCGGGCCGTAATCCGTCTTCTCAGCAAGACCGCGTGCTGGGGCAGGGTTGATATCCAGATCACGGTTCCGACAGTTTTCCTTAAAAAATGTGATTGCAATTAATTTGCATCCCACAGAAGAATTAAAAACTGTGGCTTTCATGGGTGCATGTAGGGCGTTCTTAGAGGTATCTGGAAAGTCTCCTGTTAACATTGACTTTAGATTTCACAATAGAAGCCTTCAAGAGCTAGGAGCATAAAACCGCTGTAGATAGACACTAATGAAAACATCACTGTATGAAGATCCAACTCAGTAAAAAGCCAGTCAGTCTGTTTTCCAAGACGGTGCTGGGGGCGGCTTTGCTTCGGTGCACAAGCCCTCGACAGAGTAGCCCAGCGGGATGGCAGCTGGGGAGCTCTTTCCCCTCTTTCCACCACACCATTGATAATGTGTTACACATCTAAATTGGCTGCCGTCAGTGGAGGACATGTTTAGATGTTTTTCTGAAACCCTTTGGTTACTTCTTCAGCCACTTGACCATGATGGGCAGTTTTGGGTGGACGGACAAGGGTCTTCTTCATGCGCAATTGTCTGCCACAGCATGTGTGTTGTTTTCATGACCAAGTGGCCACAGCCCCTCTTGAGATCCCTGAAAACATGGGATAAGTAGCAAAGGAAAGAGTGTTGAAGACCCTTAGCTCCATTCTCTAAAAATGGTGGAGAGAGCAAAAGTGAAGAAAACAGCATGTGTGCCTGAGCCTCCCCTTTGGACCAAGGCAGAAGGGTCTTCAGGTCACCCCCTCGGGGCCTTCCCCCAACCACTCTTCTCCGTCACCTGCTAGCTCCGCTGCTCTTCCCGTGGTCTCCACTCCCTCCCTGTCCACCTCTCCAGTCCACCAGATGCATCATGAAGATGCGCAGTGGCCAGCTGTGGTGTAACATTGCCCCCTTGGAATAGCTGTAGCTCACTTTGTCCATGAACTTGAGTCTCAAGCAGAACTCAGTTGAGCAACTCAGTTGATGCCTGAGACCTCAGCTGATGATATCAAGGGCCAGGAGAATGGAGCTCTCTCTCTCTCTCTCTCTCCCCCCACCTTTGATTTTGTCCTTGGTGGGGGCCCCACGCTGACTCCGGGATTCGTGGAAATGCTCGTACTCATGGCTGACCCTGTCTCCCTCTGGCTTCGCTCACCCCCATGTGTCCTCTCTGTGTGGATCACTGGCATGGTGCCCTCTCTGCAGTCAGACTTCTCGCACGTGGCTTAGGGCTCCGTGTGAAAGACCAGGTGGACTGCACGGCTTCTTGTGACCTGACCTTAGCAATTCCGGAACCCCACATCCAGCAGGGTTCTTGGTGAAGCAAGTACTCAGGGTCTCTGTCTTCTGCACAGTCTGGTATGCACGGGCAGAGGGCGAGGTTGCACACAGGCCAAAAAAAGTGCCCAGAGAGAGCCCATGGAGACATGTGGCTTACTGGGGACAGCGCACAAGAGATCAGTGACTGCTCTGAGCAGCTCAGTGGCAACAGGCCGGCAGGTAGCACCTCTGTGCCTTGTGGTGCTCTGCCAAGGAGCTGCCTCTCTCCCTTGTGGCAATTTGTCCAGTGGTGGCTGGCTGGACAAACACCAGGTACCCTTTCCACTGTGCCCTCTGTCCTGTGCCCACCCACAGGGGTTTTATATCTCAGGCTACAGGGGCTGTGACCTCACCAGTAATAGCTTGCCCCATTAGCTTGTCTGCCCAGCATCCCAAGGAGCAGCTGTCCCCATACCCAAGTGAGAAAGTAGCTTTCCGGAGATGACACTCACTTGCCCTAGCTCCGGAGTGCATGAGAGAAGCCAGTGTCCTTCAGAATCCCTGTGCCCAGACTTCCCAGCCCTGGCTGGCTCTCATTGTCTCTCAAACTGCCAGGGTTTTGGGGGACAGAGAGGGGCACTCAGGGACATGGTCTCACTGTCCCCTTTGCTTCTGGTATGATACAGCCGTTCAAATTCGAAGAGAATGAAATTGGATTTCATTGCTTAATGAGAGGACCAGCAAAGCATTTTCAGTCCCCCTTAATCTCTCACAAAACTCCGGTCCTGCATTTCATGCTATGCCATAGTGGGGCTTCTGCTGTTGGACACCGCTGCTTCCAGTTTTTATAGTCACAAAATGCTGTAGTGATCAACCTTCATCAGATCTGTGTATGAACACTTTCTCCCCTCAGGGTTAACCTTAGCCCTGAGCCAAAGGACAGACAATCCACACTTCTGGCCAGTCGCCCACCGCCAGGCCACTGGTTCCAGATTCCACACCAGTCTTAGCAATTAGACTCAGAAGAACCAGAACAGGTTGGTCAGTTGTCTAGCCCTCTGGTTCAGAATCTTCTGAGACTTCCATTGCTTTTCATATGAAATCCAACACTGACACAAACACCCTGCCTTGTCCTGCTGACCAGACTCCTCGTAGGGTACACGCTGCTCCCTGATTGTCCAGTCCCAACCACTCTTGGTCTCCTTGCTCCTCCGTGGCCTTTCCCACCACACATTCTTCTCTCCAAGCCTTGTTTAGCTAAACCCAGCCATCTTCCAACTTACTGGGCCTTCACTGGTCCCTGGCTGCAGTCAGATGGATTTCTTATTTGCTTTCCCAGCATCCGGTACTAGCAAATAATCCATCTTGAGATCTAACGCCTGCACGCCTCCGCGGGATGTCAGCCTGTGACGGTAGGGGCATTCTGTTGTTTAGTACTATTTTTACAACACCTAAAACAGTGTCTTGCCCACAGTTGGCACTTAATAAATGTACTAAATGAGTTGGTATCACATTAGTCCACATCAGGAAAGAGCACATGTCTGCTGCCAATTCTGGGAAAGAACAGATGTCCAAGGTCCTTGGCCAGCACCATCCAGTGAGACTACCACTGGCCAGGTGAGGGGTCGAGCTCTAGACACACGGCCAAGCGTAAAATCCATGCCCTGTTTCAAGGACAGGGTGCAGCAAAGGGCACAAACATCTCCTCCCCTTTTATATGGGATGCACTGTAATCTTAGAATGAGTTTACTTGTTTTGATTTGCATTTGTAATGCGAGTTGTTGAAGATTCAAAGCCACATTTGCGGCTTTCACTTGTGGCCCGCATTCTGTTCTGCACTGTCACCGTGGTGTTCTAGGCTGGAATATGAGTGTAGAGATGTTGCAAACACTCCCTTTCCTTCAGAGGTTTGTGTGGACAAATCACAGGGCCTGAGAAATTCTGCACCAAGATGGCTGGTAAGCGGAATCCGGGGCTCTGAGCTGATTGGGCCAGACCTGGAACCCACTCGCTAACACCCTGTCAAGTCATCTTCCACGAAGCACACTTAGGGAATGTGTTGGCACCTGCCACCTCGATGCCCACCCTGCTGTCATGGATGTAGTACCGAGGTGCTGGAGCTACTGCGGAGCTCAGGAGCAGGGCCTTTTGAGGTGTGTCCTTATTGAGAATGGAGGTGACATCCAGGAGACAGAAGAGAAGCACCAAGGGCAGACTCTTAACAGAATTGCAAAACTGCAAATATGAAGTCACAAAGTCCTCGTGCTCACACAGTGACCTGGAAGACCCACGCACCCGGAGGTGCACAGAGCCTCACTGTTCCCAGGTCAGAGGCCCCAGGCATTCATGTGTCTCTCTAGGCTGCTTAGTTTGCGGAAGAGGCAAAGCAAAGTTAGCAGAGACTCCCGATATCTGATGCTGGTGGGGAGGCGTGTCTGAGACGGCACGGAGGGAAGAGGTGTGAACTGTGTGACGTTCAGGACATCCCCTGTCCTGCGATCTCCTGGGACTGGCTGTCAGACACGCGGACATTCTTCCTTTCTACCATCAACTGGGGGTCTATTCTCGCAGGATGTTTTGAATTTTGTTCTTGATGGAAACACGAGGGTCTTTAAAGTGCCCGCTCTTAGCAGATTCCACTATGCCCTGATGTCCTGGGATTTTTGTTTCGGAGGTATTTGGCCTTTATCCAAAGCATCCACAAACCTCGCAGGCAGAATCACAGCCTTCATGAGGGACCTCTTATGCTCTGTGACCTCTTCCCTGGACTGTTGGGGTGCTCAGAACTCCAGCCACAGCCGAGGCAGGCTTGGTGGTCTCCCCACCCTCAGCTCCTCCTGGGGCCAGTGTCTCAGGCTGGCCAGTACACGCTGTTGGCCACAACCAGTGCTGGCCCTCTTTCTCACCCAGTTCCCATATCATGTTTCAGTTTTATAAGCCTCTTCCTCTGGTGGGCACTTTCCAAGGTCATTTCCACCCCTTCCCACCATGGGGTCCTGGTAATGCTGTCCCCTCGGTTCCACCCTCCCTCCTCCTCCTGCAACTGACCTCCGTCCTGCTGGGTGGAGAGCACATCGCTTTGTGTTATTCCTCACACAGAGAGAGGTGCCAAGCATTCCTCTGGGTATCAGTCTTAATTGCCACCCCTGCTATCAATCATAACCCTAGCCCAAGAATCGTAGAAGGAAAGAAAGCCAGGCAGAACATAATAAAAAGGTCTTAATTGATAGTGAACCAGGTGTTCTATCTCACTTCAGTATAAATTTTATGACAACAATTTTGTTAATTGCTTCTTCTGGCATTGAAAATTCCATATGATGTGCACATTTTAACTCTTTCTAGACCCAACTGGAAAACCCCACAAAGCATTGATTTAAGAATCTGATGCAATTCATTCTCTTTGAATCATTTTGTACAGAAATAACATGAAATTTACACTGGTTCTGAACCAGTTAACTCCTCAAGCTAACATCCTTACACCGTATTCTTACATCCAGAAAACTACAGATTTTTCTTTTTTTAGAAAGAGAGAGAGAGAAAGACAAAGAGAGAAGCAATTTTATTTAGTTTTCATGTGACTTTCCTTGCTCTGACATTTTATTGTGTATGTGGTGCTGGGGGTCGAACCTGCATCCCCAGTCATACCAGGCAAGCGCCATAACCGCTGAGCCATTGCTCCAGCCCCAACTACATATTTCTTTTTTTTTTAATTTATTTTTGAGCAACCTTACAAGATTTTAACAAAACAATATAAAATGTGTATAAGATGTGTATATATTCTGGACATTGCAACTGTCCCCAGGAGTGCCCCCCCAATTACCCTCCCTTATCCCTCCCTTCCCCTTTCCATTATAACTCTAAAAATAGTATTAAATTGTAAAGCATTACATCTTATCTGAATTTAACTCATGTTTCTAGACCAACTTTCTCATTGTCCAGGGTCTAGTCCCCACCTCCACAGATGAGTGGAGACAATTGACCCTTAGATCTCTGGGTTAAGCTGATTTTACTCATCATGATCTCAATATGTGAAGTTGTTATTTACATTTCCAACAAACAAATATCTAAATGTTTCCCATATTCTGTCTCACTCAATATTCTCTGGGATACTTTTGAAGTTGTGCCTTTAAATAGGGTTTTGATGGTCAATAGATTTGAAGAACTCTTCATGGTAGATTTGCTGAGAATCCAATGCACGCATGCGTAGTCAACGTGCGGAGAGATTCTGTAGTCACAGCACCCTTCACCTAGGTGACCTTCATGGTCAACAAGGTGCCCTTCATTATCAGAACTTATTAGGATGTAAAGCGATCTGCTTTGAGCTGCATCTTTTGTCTTGCTTTGCACACTGGTTAGGAAACATGGACGTACACACGGGCCCCCGGGATGTGATGGGAGAGGTCCTTTTTACTTCCTTTGCTCAGCACACCTCTTGTTTCTCCCTGTTACTAGCAATTGCATTTGATCATAGAATATTCTATTGTTCTTTCCAGT
Source organism: Aplodontia rufa (assembly GCA_004027875.1). Classification (NCBI taxonomy): domain Eukaryota; kingdom Metazoa; phylum Chordata; class Mammalia; order Rodentia; family Aplodontiidae; genus Aplodontia; species Aplodontia rufa. Next base: position 25,762 of record PVKS010003286.1, on the reverse strand, counting down.
TTCAAAAATATTTTTGAAATACCTGTCTTTATGAACTCCATAAAAAAATATTTCTGTGACATTTCAAAGTTACAACCATGATTCCCAGTAGTGTGGCTTGAGGTCTTTTCCCTTAGGCTGCTGTGGAAGTGACACACATGTGGTAGAACCCACCCTCTGTATTTTGGGTTTGCTCGTCCCTGGGCTGGCCATCTGCAGTGCCTTGTCCTTCTATGCCTGGGTCATGGAAGGGAGCTGCAGCTCTCGGGCAAGCTCAGGAGCAGATGGGGAGACAACAGACCGCACCCCCCTCAAGTGTGCCCTAGCGCAGCTTTGATGTCCAGCAGGTTAGGTTTGCTCCTGCATGGCTTCGCTTAATATTTCCAATGAATCACACGTTTATGGAGATGCAGCCCCCTGATAAGTTAAGGAGTATCTGTAATAATATATAATGCCACCGGGTTTTCAGGACAATTTTTTTCTTGCTGCTAATAGAGAAATATTTCAGCAGAGTTCATTGTAGTTGAATATATTACATGATAAGCCTCTTGCCTCCTCTTCTCTGAGAGGTGATACTGGTCTTTTGAAGGACTCCGGCCAAGGGTGCAAGCATGAACTCAACAATAAATGTAAGTCTGGTCCTCCTGAAGTGTCCCTTCTCACTATCCCTGTCCTCCTTCTCCACAGAGCAGAGCACACACAAAGCCAGCCCTGCCGGGGTGAGGAGTTTCTAACCATTCTTATTTTCTCTTTCCTCCTGACACACTTAATAGAGCTTTCTAGAAAGCTGAGATCCCTAGAAAGATAAAAGTTTTTTCTAGGACAATTTGGAATTAAAGAGGAATGTGAGGCATGGGAAAATGGGGTCAGAATTGCGTGAAGTCCACTTTAGCATGTTATATGGTTTTAGGACTCCTGGGACTGATTGGCACCATTTATCTCACTGTGATTTCACATCACAAGCACAATTATGATTGTTTTATTCATTCTTTGCTGGTTAAGTAAAACATAATTGTGCTCTTTGGAAAAAATGATGAAGTTGGTTGATTTTGGAAAGTACTTAAGAACCTAAGAGGTGGGGAGGGGATATTAATATCATCAGCTGAAGAGCGTGAATCCGTGGTCAGATTAAATAGGAGCGATGCTGGCTCCGTGGGTTCTAAAAGATGCGCTTGGTGGAGCTGGGAGCTGACCCAGAAAAGTGATCACTTGGCAGGTATAGTGCACACCACACGTGACTGTCTCTTGTCCATGTGACCCTGGGCTGAGTCTTTAACACCTGTGCTCCCTTTGGTCTGACTTGGGTTTGGAGGCCAAATTCAGCCTAGACCCAGTGCCAGCCAGCTGGGATGTTGGTGTTTGGTCTGTGCAGTGTTTAATGGTACAGTGTGAATCGTTGCCAACCTTTGATTAAAGGTGGCAGGAATTGCAGATTTACAACTCCTCCTAAGTGTCAGTCTGGCAGCTGCTGGTGGTGGCTCAAATCCTCCGCAGTCACTGCACCAATGTCCCTGCCACCCCCTTTGTGTCCCCAACATGGAGACCAACAACCAGCTGTGTTTGCATTCCCAGTTGTGACTGCTTCCCCACAGTCATGTAGAAGCATTGCACAATTTTTGGTATCTACATTTCTACCCAAAGTAAAATGTTTGTTTCAAGAAAAATGCGATACAGTATATTTTTACGGAAATAGTGTCTTTAATATGTAAGAATTTTTTAAAATTTAAAGTACCATCCGATTTATCTCATGTTGGCTAAATCTTAGCCCTGGTTGTATTTGTTGTGGTTTAGATATGAAGTGTCCCCCGAGTCTCGTGGTTGAAGGGTGCTCTCCCACGCAGCCGTGTTCGGAGGTGGGGCTGCAGGGAAGAGATTGGATCACTCAGGCTCTGACCTCACAGTGAATCACCCACTGGCTGTTGAATGGACTCCTGGGAGTGGTGGGGCAGTGGGAAAGGTGCCTAATTGTAGGAAGGGGGTCCTTGGGGGGGTCCTTGGGCTCAGTATCCTGTCCTGGCCCCTTTTCCCCTCTCCACTTCACAGCTGCGCTTCTGCCTTCCACCGTGGCTCTCCACTGTAACATTCTGCCTCACCTCAGGTCCAGCAATGGGACCCACAGCCATGGGCCAAATCCTCCGAATGCAGGAGTCAAAATGCACTTTTCCTCCTTTAAGCTGTTTCCACCAGGTATTTTGGTCAGAGTGATGAAAAGCTAACAGTATTTCAGTTTGTTTGTTTTGTTTTGTTTTAAAGAGAGAAGGACAGAGAGAGAAAGAGAGAGAGAGAGGGAGACAGAGAAAATACATTTTTATTGAGTTTTTTTTCACATGATTTTCATTGCTCTGACACTTAGTTAGGCACGTGGGTTTGAACCCGTGTACTTGCCATGCCAGGCAAGCGCCATATCTGCCAAGCCACTGCTCCAGCCCCAGTATTTCAATTTGTGACCTTAAGTATAGAGCAGGGGTTGCGGACTGGCTCTCTGGTCAAACTTAGTTCCCCACCTGATTTGCAAATCAAGTTTATTGGGACGCGGACCTGCCTTTCATCTAAGCGCTTTCTGCAGCTATTTTCATGTTAGAATATCACACTTGACTAGATGCAATAGAATCCGTACCTTTCAAAGCCAAAAATACTTACATTTGTCCCAGAAAAAGTTTGCTGACCTTCATTTCTAGCTAGGACATGCAAAGAACTTGGGAATAATCACTCATGATGTTTCTCTCTCTCTCACGCACACACACACACACACACACACACACACACAGCTGAATTAACAAAATAAATGGCTTTCTTTTGATCCAGCAGAGGACCCAGGGAACAGGGCAAACCACGGGTGTGAAATCTGGAGGTTACAGGCCAATGCAGAACATGGCAGGCCTGGTCGGGAGCAGAACCCCGAGGAGCCAGTGGTGGTATGAAGGATTAGGTGGTAAGGTCGAAGAATCGCTGGAGGCTGAGGGTGGATGCCTCGAGAGAGTCGATGTCCTGGAAGCCCCCATACTTCCATGATTTACCATAGGAATCTTGCTGATTCTCACCTGGAGATCAGAGAAAGATGCTCTCCTGTTCTGAGCATAGAGAGTGGAAAAGTGCCCCTATTTGCAGTAACATTAGCTGAGAATTTTCCAAAATTGTCAGTGAAAAAGCACAGATCCAAAAGACTCAAAGAATAAACTCTATGCCTAGACACATCACGTTCAAACCACGGAAAAGCAAAGGAAAAGGAAAATGGTGGAAGTCGGAAGAAGAAACGCTTCACCTGTGTAAGACAGGATTTGCACTGGACGGTTTGCCACCAGCCTCACAAGCCAGAGAGTGAAGTGGAATAAGTAATGAGTTGAAAGGAAAAAGGGGACTATCAACATAGTCTTCCACATCCAGTGTGATGACTCTTCTAACGTAAGGAGAACTGAAGTTCTTCGCAGATAGAAACTGAGGGAATTTATCACCTGCATTGCAAGAAATGTTAAAAATGGAGCTGAGGCTGTGACTATGGCTCAGTAGTAGACACCTTGTCTGGTGTGCACAAGGTCCTCAGATCTCCAGTACCCCAAAATAAAAATAAAAGAGAATGTTAGGAGGAGAATTTCTCCAGAGAGAAAAAAGTACGTGTCCCAAATACAGGTTTGCATAAAATTAGCAGAAACATCATAGAAAATGATATATGGTAAAATAAAATCTGTAAGGAGAAATAGACAAATGTACTCTTAGGATTAGAGTCTTCAGTGGGCCCTTTCAGTGATGGGCAGAGCCAACAGGCAGCAAAGGGTAAGGACAGTTGACCTAACAGTACCAGCAGACGAAGGCACCCGTGTGCATTTGTGCAATGCTCACCCAAAGTCGAATGCCCATTTTTTCCATATCTGCATGGAATAGTCACCAAGATTACATTCTTGGTCATAAAAGATAATGCAACACAGTTATAATGATAGAAATCATACGAAATCAGCCCCCAACTATGATGGAATGAAATAACAGGAAAATAGCTAGAAAATCTCTAATCTTTGGAGAGTAAAAACATGCTTCCAAATAACACCTTAGCCCAAGAATAAATCTCAAGGAAATTTTAAGAGCAATTTGAATTAAATGAAAATAGAAATGCAATTTGTCAAAATATGCGGGATGTGAAGAAAGCTTCAGCAGGGTCCTGGCACGGCTGCACGCTTTAGAGAGGAGGGGAGATCTACGACCAATAAGCCAAGTCTCTGCCTCAGGAAGCCAGAGAGAAGCGCAATGAGCCCAGAGCACACCAGAGAGAAGAGTCAAAGCTGGACAGAAATGAGGTATGTTGAAACCAGCAATTCGACACAACAAAAATCTCATCTTGAGAAAGAATGATAAAGGTGATAAATTTCCACACTAATCAGCCTTTTCCAGAGAAACAAAACCAGTAGAATATATATAAATGCAACAGGGGATTTATTAGACTGACTCACAGAGGCTTAAAATACCCCACAATGATCATCTGCAGGCTGGAGAGCCAGGGAAATTGGAAGCTTCTCTGCCCAAGAGACCAGAACCCTCATAATGAGAGACAGCCAGGTATGAAGCACTACGCTGTGACCCAAGCCTCCAACTCCTGCAGCCTCAGCCTCTGGGGCAAGGCTACTGTTCAAAGGCTGAAGAATCATACGTCTGATGTCCAAGTTGACAGCAGCCATAAAACACACCAGCTTAGGAAGGGAGAAAGCAAGCTTCCCCTCTTTCCACTGATTTACTCCTTCTGGGTCCCCAGTCTACCCCAGCTCAGTTTGCTGACCCATGTGTCCTTCTTCTCTGTAAATACTCTCAGAAAGTTCCAGGAGTGCTCCTGAGCAATTCTTGAGTTATCCCTCAATCCAATCAGGTTGACATTTAAAGTTAATCCTCACAATTTCTAACCATGCTATCAAGAAAAGGGAGAAAAGACATAAATCCCAAATATGGGCAATAAGAGGGGTCATCACTAATGATCTCATGAATGCTAAAAGGATAACAATTGAAAGGATGATATGGTTATGAGAAACCATATGCCCAAAAATTTACTGATTTAGATGAAATCAACTAACTTCTTGAAATCTAACTACTCAGGTTAGATTAATACCTAAATATTTCTCTTTTCTTTCCTTTATTTCTTTTTTACTTTATCTTTTTGGTACAAATAGAAATGGTTTTGTGTTTTTAATTTCAAATTCCTTTTTTATTGCTAGCATGCATCAAAATGACTGAATTATGTGTATTAATTTTGTATCTTGCAACTTGCTCTTATTGCTTATTAGTTCTAGGAGTTTTGTTGATTATTTCAGCTTTCGGGATCTAGATGAGGGAAATTGCAAAACTGTGATGAAATAAATCAAAGATCTACATAAAGGGAAGCTAGACTATATTCATGAATAGGAAGAACCAATATTGTTAAGATGTCAGCTCTTCCCAACTTTATCTATGGATTCAATGAAATCCCAGTCAGAATCTTAGCAAGTTAGTATTTGCATATCACCAAATTGATTCTAATGCTTATGTACGAAGTCAAAGATATAGAAGACATATATATCCTATAGAAGAATAAAATCTGGGGGACTGACATTATCTCACTTCATGTCTTCCAGTGACATGACAGTATAGAATATGAAAGACTACAAGGGAGCAGGGTAAGGAGATTAGAAACAGATCCACACAGACACATTCAGCTCATAGTTTCACAAAGCAATAGAGGCAATTCAAAAGAAAAACATACTCTTCTATATGCACAAAAATTAATCCAGACAAAATTTAACAAACATTTCAGAAAATATATAGTGGATCATAAAACTACACGTGAAATGCAAAACTTTACAACTTCAAAAGGATAATATTGGAGAAAATATAGGTGCCTGTGGATTTGGTTATGGCATTTTAGATACATCCAAAAACTACCATCCATGAACAGGATCATCCATAGTCTGAATATTAGTGTCTTCCCAAAGTTCATGTTGAAATTTAATTAGCAAAGTGATGGCATTAGAAGGTGAGCCCTTGAGGAGACAGATCATAAGGCAGAGGCTTTATAAATGAGGTTAGAGCCCTTGAAAAGAGGCCCAGAAAAACCATCTCATCCTATCCACTATGTGAAGACACTGCAAGAAGTCACCATCTATAAACCAGAAAGTGAGCACCCAGAAGACACTGAACCTGCTGGTGCATTAATCTTTTACCTATCACCCTCGAGAAGTGTAAGAAATAGTATTCTGTAGTTTCTAAGCTACCCAGCATAATGCATTTTCTGATAGCAGCCCAAACAGACCAAGACAGTTGGATGCCATTAAAATTAAAAACTTCTGCTCTGCAAATGACAGTGTTAAGAATCACAGATTGCAAGATGCTCTTTTCCAAATACATATCCGAAAAAGACTTGCACACAGAACATACAAAGAACCCTAAAACTCAACAATTGTAAAATAAGTGAACCCATTTAAAATGGGGGGAAAGATATGAAGCCACACTTTAGAGAAGAGGTAGATGGCAAGTGAGCAGGTGAAAGGTCCGCAACGGTGTTTCACAGTGGGGAAATGCAAATCAGAACAGGAACAAGATGCCCCTATGCATCTATTAAAACTGTTAAAACCTCAGTGCTGACAAAACCTAGCGCTGGTGAGGATGTAGAGCAACAGGAATTATTCTTTCACAGATAATGGAAAGGCAAACGCAAGAGACCCTGTGGAAGAAGGTCTTGCAGTACCTTGTAGACGCCCTCTCAGCACATAATCCAGCAAGTGCCCTCTAAGGGTTCTGCTCAAATTCAGATTTGTATTCACACAAAAACCTGCACATGAACATCTCCAGAACTTGGACTCATAATGTCCAAACACCGGAAATAATCAAGATGTCCTTTAATAAGCAAATGGATAAGCTCAATGTGTGTACCCACATAGTGGGGATGAGCCGTAAAGAGACGCACTGCCTGCCAAGCTACTGAACAATGCGGAGGATACTTAAATGCACATTGCTAAATGCAGAAGGCCAGTCTAAAACGGCCGTAAGATTCCCACTGTAGGATGCCAGCTATGTGACATTCTGGAAGTGGCAAAATTACAGAGAAATAGAAAGATCCATGGTTTCTAGGAGCCTGGGGATACAAGTCAGAGTGGGGGAAGCAAGCGAAGGTTTGGGGTAGTGAGGCAGTCCTGATGCTAGATGCATATGACACGATGCATTTGTCAAAATCCGGAGAGCGTGCAGTGCACACTGAAGGCGCATGCAGAAGGCAGGCTTCGCTTCACACTGGCTGTCAATATAGGCTCCTCGGTTGTAGTGACTCTTACGAGAGGGATGGGACATCTTAATGATAGAGGAGATTGTGGAGGGAGGCAAGGGATAGTAATAGGAGGCTCCTTACTATCTACTCAGTGCTTCCGTAATTTTTAGGTTTTATAAAAATAATCTCTTAATGTAAAAAGTAAATTAAAAACAAACTTTGCTAATCTTGAACCTAAGCCATGAACCTTCCTGTCCTCCAACTCTGTGACAAGCTTGGTATTTTATTTCTGTACCTGAACCAACAGAGGAGCCATTTCATTTGTGTAAAGCAATGTTTTTCTAAGAAAGGCATCTTAAATATAGAACACAGCACACAAGGTCATTTTGGGAAAGTAGATTTAGATTTGCCCCACGTGCTGTTCACACGTGAGACACGGCCATGACCTCTAATCAGACAAAAACCAGCTTATGTCCCTAACGGCCAAACTGGCTTGGAGTTGGCTATGTAAATATATCCCGTGTGCTGCGAGTGCTTACAATGCACCAAATGCATTGGGGTTTCTGAAGATGTGATTAATTAGATTGATAAGATAAACTGATGAGCAGAGAATGTTTTTAAAAGGCTAGAATCTTGACTGTGAGCGGGCTGATAAAGAGTTTTGTTCTGGGCAAGGACATGTGCAGGGGACAATGCTGTTGACACTGATAAATACCATTCTCATCAGACACCATGCTGCCTTGCTGTTCTGTGATGGGCTCGGGAGCTCTGGGGAGTGCAGACACCTCTGCATATTTATGATATATTGAAGAAATGAGACACACATGAGCTATTTCACTTTTCCTCAAGAGTAATTTTCAGCTATGAAACTGTAATGTGAGCCAGGCCTTAAATCACTGAAAAAGCATTATGTTTCCCTTAAAAATTGTCTAAGTAGAATTCAATAGTTTTTCTTAATGTGCATATTTAGTATCATTCAGACTGTTTTGGGGGCTAATGTTCACCGTGTTTTCTTGCTGTAGAGAATTTCTGCAATTCTGTGTTCTGTTTTGTTTTGATTTAATCTCCTAGATATCTACCTGCCAAGCGCACAACCTCTTTCCTCTTCCCAGCCTCTCTAGTGCAGAGCTTTTGGCACCTTGTGCTCTAGAATTCTGAACAGATGAGAACTTTCTTCTTTCATCTGCACAGAATAGGCTCATAACCAAAAACTCAATCAGCTCTTGGACAAAAGGTAGACTTCCAGGGTTAGTAGGTGGCCTTAGATTTGTCACCTCCCACCCATCAGTGGATATCAGAATATCGGTTCCAGTAAGCTTTATAATCAATATTGTCTTAACAGATTGTCATTCTAGGGAAGTGATATCATGTTCAAAAAGAGCATCAGAAAGCTTGATGGTGTTGTCCATCTGGTAGATGGACAGTGGCCGTGGCCAGCTCCTCTGGGCAGTAGCTATGTGTTTTATTCGTGAGTCATCCGTCTATTGCAGGATGCTTCTTGCCACAGGCTCATGCACTGCTGATGCTTACCCCTGCGTGGGCTTAGCAAGCCCCTGTGGGAAAGACAGTCATTGTTCTTGCCTGGTGTTAGTGTGTCCAAAGCAAAACCAGAGGTCCACTGAGAAATCAGAACAAGGGTGGACACACACACACACAGAGAAGGGAGGCCACAGCTGTAGCACCATGTGTCCTATTAGCAAAAGGGAGGATATCAGATGCCAGGAAACTCCACCTTCTCTGCGTTTAACCTTTATTTTGTCTAAAGAGTTTACCGCTAGTTAGTTTGAATCCCAGGACTATTGTAGTATTACAACCTACTAATTTCCTTCCTTCTTTCCCCTGTTTTAAAAATGTGCTGTCAGAAGGCGTCTTCCAGTATATTATTAAACAGTGTTTGGACCTGGTTCTCTTACAAGGTGAAACCCAAGCGTGTGGCTGAATTGCCCCCCCATTTTCACCATCAGCAAGTATTCCGCTGCACATTGAGTCAGCACAGGAGACAACACGTCAAACATGGGGCTGACCCAAAAAGCAAGACACTGAAACTGTCCTCTCCTAGGAAGGGACTGAAGAACATCTGTTACTTAAGAAGTTCCTGTAAGATTTATAGTTTCTATGGTTTAAGTGAAAGCAAATTAATCAAGTGCTATTCTTTTCTGTTTCAAAATGGTTTTTAGCCAACTTAAATCACCATTCTACTGTAAGTAAATAAATAAATACACATGCATGCCTGTGTACCTGTTGTGGTTTTGATATTTTGGACAACTCATTCTATTTTTGAATGACCTTGTTCCAAATAGGTAAAAGTAATGCTGTGTCACTGTATTGAAATTATTTTCAGCCAAGTCAGGAGTCTAACAGCAAGGAGAGAAGTACGTTCAAGTTCATTAATATATTCAGCCTATTCCTCCCCCAAACCCACAGCTGATGCCAAGTTCTGAGGGGCCATAGAAAAAGAGAAAATAAATGACTATAGTTATACAGGGTGCTGTGGCTCAGATGGGAGGTGTCCCCCTAAAGCTCCTTGTGAGACGGTACAAGAAGATTCCGAGGTGAGATGATTAGATTATGAGAAGTATACCCTAATCAGTGGATTAATCACCAATGTGGCTTAATGAGGCAGGTAGGGTGTGTCTGGAGGATGGGGGTCACTAAGGGCATGCTTTGGGGGTTTATATTTGTCCCCTGGGAGCAGGGCTCTCTCTGCTTCCTGATTGTCATGCCCTGTGCTGCTTTTCCCCACCACGCCCTCCCGCCATGATGTTCTGCCCACCTTGGGCCTAAAGCTTGGAGTCAACGGACCATGGATTGAATCTCTGAAATCGTAAGCCGAAATAAACTATTCCTCCTCTGTGTTGTTCTTGTCAGGTCTTTTGGTCACAGATGACTAAGACGTATGATAAGAATATGCTACCAGAAAAGAAAGAATGAGTGAAGTCCGCGGGGAGGCTCTCAAGGCCTGGGACACCCTGTTAAGAAGGGTGCGTCCCTGTTCCTGAGCCGAGCGTTGCCATAGCAGAGCCCGACTGTGCCGTTGGATGGATCGCTCAGCAGACCTGTGAATTCTCACACTCCCGGGCATTCACTTTGCCTAGCAGCTTCTTAATGCAGAGAGGGCAAATGCACTCGTTCACCACCTGTTCCTCCACTGGGACAAGCCTTTCATGGGCCAAGCGTTGCTTCAGATTTAATTTTGAAAAGACACATTTTCTGGCACATACCACCATCAGAAAAAACTAGCGTGGAATAACAGATGGGAAGAGACAAGGATGGGATGGCAAATTTAGAAGGGGAACGGAGGCACGAGGTGGCCCCATAGCTGGGGGGATTGCAGAAGGCGCAAGGAGGAGGTGCACCAGTGAGTGTCAGTGCCCCCCATCTCGATCCTGAATCCCACAGTTTCCTCATCGGAAAGCCAGAGTTAGAGCCGATAGCAGTAGGCCTTCCAGGTAACAGCACGTGGGGCCCCTCCATGAGGACTGTGCTGCTGCCTTGCCATGCATCCCCTCTCCCTGAAAAGTGCCAACATGGCAACATTCGTTCCCGCTCCCTGGTCCCCGTCGCTGCACACCATGGAGAGTCTACGTCTTCGATGGCATACAGACCAGTTGTAACATGTGGTGCTGTGTTCATGGTCAACTGTGCCAGCACCCTTACAAGTCACCATCCGGGTGGTCACGGTGGCTTTTCCCGACGATGGCCTGTAAGGTTGTTCTGTCTAATGCTCATGCTAATCTTGCCAGGTGGTCGCTGGTTTTCTATTTTTCACATGATGAAAATGGAACACAAGGAACGCAAGTGCCTTGCCCAAGGTCATCCTCCTGTTGACACAGGCCAGTGTTCCTGCCCGTGCGAGCTGACTGCAGCCCTAAGCTCCCGTCCACTGTGCTGTCGACCAGTGCCATGCTGCCTAGCCAGAATGTGAATCCCCTTCCTGTCGACCTCTCAGACCTCTCCAGACTCCACCGCATGAGTATTCATGTTCCAAATCCAGCACCACCTAATATTTTCCTGCTTGTGCAGTTTATATATATTTTAAATTCTAGTTTTATTTTCACATTTGTTTGAACTTGACTATTTATTTATTTATGTATTCATTTAGCAGTGTTGGAGATGGAACCCAGGGCTTCTACCTGCTAGGCAAGGGCTCTACTGCATACCTAGGCTGCAGCCCTCAACTGCTTCTTTTATTTTATTCATTTCGTTCGACGTAGTCTTACATATTCGAGGGAAGCATTGTTACATCGTCATGTATACATGGATATTGACAAAGTACATTAAGGCTGATCCTAGTCCAGGATCTCCCCGGATGAAAATTAGCTAAGCTTAAATAATAATCTCAACACGGGTGAAATTTCACATAAGCAGGGTGACCATAACTATGAAGGTGGGGGAAGAAGGGAGGGAGGCAGGGAGAGGACGAAGGGATTAGGGGGGTTATTAATGCAACTGCTAACTCTCAACTCCAATGAGAAGCTCAACTGTACACAGGCAGGCACAGAAACTCAGAAATTTCAAAATTAATACACATGCATCTGCTCATTTCTGTCTATAACATGGGGTAATGCAGAGGAGGCGTGAGAGTGCAGAGTGGATGAAGCGGGGAGACCTGCTTTTACCTTTTAGTGGGTGACCCTTTTCTTGACTTCATCCCAGTAATTTTGGGGACAGAAGTGCTTTGTCATAGGCTTTCTGGAAGCAAATAATTCTCCAGAATTTTCAAAATGATAGACCCAGGTTAAACTGAAAAGGTATTTGTGAGAAGTGGCAGAATTTCTTTCAAATAAGAAGAAAAAGAAGGGGAAAAAAAAACCCCTCACGGCCACCTATGGTTTAACCTGTGTTTGTAAGGTGCAGATTTAAGATTACATTTTGGAAAATTAAATTCAGTGGAACATATTTGCAGACAATTACCAACTGTTAGTGACTATTTAAATCCGAGTTTGTCTTACTGATGAGCATCAGAAATGGGTCACTTGGAAATTCAACCTTGGTGTCATGTGTCTAATGGTGCCAAATGGCCCAGATAGCGCTGGCTGGGCCTCCCAGCTGAAGGCGGTAGACTGATAAGGAGAAACTCTCTGGGATGGTGCTGCTGTGAGCCAGTCTGAGCAAGCTAAATAAATGCAAGTTCTCAGCTGTTCAAAATCAACAGGATCCAGGAAGAACCCCAGGGCGGTGCCAGTGCCCACCCCTTCCTCTCCATTCCGGTGCAGTGTGCTAGCTAGGTGCTCCCCCGACCTCAGGGCTGGTCCCCACACATGCCTCTTGTGTCAGCAACGCTGGGTCGTAATTCAGGTTCTAGAAGCACCTGTGGGCGTGATCTGCCTTCCTATCTGTCTCTCCCTGGAACTCCCTCTCTGACGGTCCAGCCATGCCTTCAGCAGCAGACAGCAGTGCGGTGTGCTCAGCCCAGAGTGGGCCTCTCATTCTGGCTTTGCTCGTCACTAATCAGGGACACAATCCCACACTCCTGCACCGATCACTTGGGATTTCTCCTCCTGGAGACGCGAAACCAGTGCTTCCAGATAACTCCACGTAATTTCTCCTCATTGAAACAGTCAGGGGACAGTGAGGAATTAGAGGTTGCTCAAGGCGAGGCCAGCAAGTCATGACTTGTTGTGACTAGGAGTTAGAGTTTCATTCCAGGGGCCATTGGTTCCAAGAATCATTAACAGCAGAGATGTAACCCAAGGGGGTAAAGCCCTTTTTGTGTGTGAAGCTGCGATATAGTGAACATACCCCGTAGCTCAGTGTGGCAGGTTAACAGGCTCCTCAGGAGGTGACAGGCTCAGCTTGGACAGAAAGCACTTCCAGTTCTGATTTGAACTACAAGTCAGGAACTATTTCTCTTCCTCACATGTTCAGTTAGTCAAATATACTTTGCTTTGCTTATTTTCAAATCTTGCTTCAGTTAATCACCAATACCATATCTGCAGGTCCTTCATTCAACAAATGTTTCTTGAGTATTATGAGGAGTTCTTGTGAACTCCTTTGGGGACTGGGGACAGCAATAATAAATAAACAAACAAACAAATAAGTAAGAACGCGGCAGAGCTTATACTAGGCCTGAGAGAAAGGCAATGAATGTGTGTCAGAGGGGATGCTGACCACGTGACAAGGAGCCAGTCCTCGGGGACGTGGTCGTGATACCCTGGGGCACAGGGCTCAGGACAGCTGGCTGGGAGCATTCTGCCCAGGCTCCCTGGGAAAGAGACATTTTAGTCCCATCAGCAAATAAGCACGTGCAGGCAGAGGACAGAGAGAAAGGTCGCTTCAGAGAAGAGTGGAGGAGCAGGGGTTTTGCAGGGAAGTGAGGCAGACAGGCAGGGTGGCACCAAGCCCAACGGTGTGACCTCGCAAGCCTTGTATAAACCTTTGCCTTTTATTCTAATCACAGCAGGAATCCATTGTCCAAAACCAACAACTTAAAAAAAAAAAAAAACCAACAACTTGACCTTTTGCTGCTGGTTTGAGTCTCTTCCACTGATTAAGGATGTTATTAAAATCCAGGAGCCCAAGCTACCATGTGATGTTTGAGAGACATTTAGCCAGCTGGGCTTCTCTGTCACGCACGGAGACAGTGGTTTCTAAGCTTCAGAATGTCCTCGCCAGCAACTTGGTGCAGAAGAGCTGTGCAAAGCCCTCGTTCAGGCAGTGACTGCATCTTAGTGGTAATTCCTCACCTGGAAAATATACATTTAAGTCAGGTTCAAAAATCATTGCATTACTTTCCGAAACTTTGCTGATGTTATTACCATGCTGGTGGTGTAGACCTTGCCCTCAAATATAGCAGATGTCACAATTCTGAATGCCACTGGGCAGTGGCTTGTGCAGGTAAGCTGAGCAGAGACTGAGGAAGGCCCTGTCCCTTTCTAGCTATGTATTTCATGAGTGGATTGTGTGCCTTTGTGCTATGCCGTGGCCCCAAAGAGCTGACAGGTAGGGAGGTGATTGGCAAATTTTATAAATCCAGGGCATTTTCTCCAAATATCCTGGGTCCTTCACATTGCCAGCTCACTAGGAGTATGATAGAAGGATCAAATGGAATTTGGTGCGCTAGAATTCATACGTGACTACGATAGTTCTGAGCCCTTCCCCAGAGCGCCCCTAGAGTTCCTGCGAACACAGCTGCTTCAAAACCCATCTGAAATAGAACTCTTCTGAGGAGCTTAGCCCTGGTGGATACTTCACCTTCCTCAGAGTATAACCTCCACCCACACCTCCTATCCTTCTCCTGTTTCAAACTTTTAAAATATTGTAATAGAACACAAATTAAAAGGACATTTTCCAGCTTTACTCAAATTCCAGCTTTTCCGAAATGGTCAGGAGGCTTTTGACAAATGGTGCTGTGTAACAAACTACACCGGGCCTAGGTGGTGCTGGGCGGCTGGGTCCTCTGGTAGACAATCATGGCCCTGCAGAAGTGAGTTTCACGGTGCTTCCTGGTCTCCTCTGCATCAGAGGGAAGATTTATGTCCCATTGTTTGCTTCTTTGGCAGTGATCACTTATTGTAGCTGGGTACCTCAGGGTGGGAGGAAGGAATCTCCTTCCTCCTTGGCCTTTGGTTCCCGTCAGGACAGTAGGAGATCCAGAGGGCGTGGGTGGGAGCCACCCTCACCAGGTGGATCTGTGTTCACTCCCCTCTTTGGGGCGCAGCCTTCTTTTCTGAAACCCCAGGGCTGCTGGTCCAGAAGAAGCCAGCTGCCTCTGCTTTCCAAATGTTTCCATCACAGGTCAAAACCTGAGTTCTCTATTCACATCACACTTCTGAAAAGGAGGGAGGAGTCAAAGAGCTGCAAGATCCAGAAGGTTCCTTAAGAGGATACTGAAACAGTCACCCCAACTTTCTCTACCATGCAAAATCACTTTGCCTCCCAGTCTGAGGCATCCGTCTTTCAGGCCGCTGCTCCTGAAGCCTTTCCACTCCCTGGCTGCCAGCACCTGTCCTCCTGCCTCTGGAGAAGCCACTCCCTGACATCACAGGCCACAGGTCTCAGATCTCCTCCCTCGCTGCTGTGGGCAGGACTCTGCGTTCCTCCCTGCAGGGCCCCAGACACACAGAACAGCGCTTGGGCACTTCAAGTGCTCAGATGGCATGGGATGCCTGAGTGCATGGGGTTGCTTGAGAGGTTGTGGTCCCCAAATTCATACATTGGAATGTGACAATGTGACTCCCCAGTGTAATGGTCTTAGGAGGTGGGACCCTTGGGAGGTCATTGCCTCCCAAGGGTGGAGCCCTTAGCAGTCATATCAATGCCTATATAAAGGAGGCCCCAGGAGTTCGTGGCCTCGAAGGGAGCTGTCTGACAGGTACTGGCCCTCACCAGACACCAGCATGCTGGCAGCAACTTCAGCTCCACTTCCGCCCTCCAGAATGGCAAGGAATTGATTTCCTTTGTTGATGAGCTGCTCCGTTACAGCATTTTGTCATAGCAGCCCAAATGGGCTGAGAGGTCCTTTAGAGAATGTCATTCCAGAGTGATCAGGGAGGAACCTGGGCCAAGCCAGGGCAGTCAGACGGCTTGGACAAGGCAGCAACGCCTACGCTGTTCGTCATCTCAGTCTGGCATCTTGGTGCCAGACTTCGAAGGCAGTTGATGTTCAATAAGCTCTCACTGATGCCAAGATCTGGGCAGAGCTGTGGTATAGCTTTTCAAACTAATGTGCTTTTCAAACTAATGTGAAGTTGAATTATCTCTGTTGTTACCAGAGGTGACACCTGGGGGCTGGTGACTCTCCCCAGCACTGAATCCCTTCATTACATCATTGTGTCCGTCACACCTGCCAGTGGCTCCGAGGGGATAGAGCTGAGGGACCTGAAGTCATCGAGTTCACTCGAATTCTCGTGTTCACAATGTGAACAAGGTAATGGAGTTGAACTCTGCCCCTCTGCCTACACCTGGGTTAAGAAAGAGGACCTAAGGGTAGAGTGTGTCCCCGACAGGGACATCAGAAACTTGCATTTTTCACAATGATATTTCCCCATTATCATAATATTCTAAATTCACATACTTTTAGCAAACCACAGACTCAGCATATGAACCCAGGTCCTGGATGCTGGGCTTGGTTTTTCCTTTGGGTAAGAATCCTCTTCCAGTTTGGGTGTGTTTTCCGGGTGTACGGGAGCCTCCTTTCAAGCATTTGGGCCTCCTTAGGAAATGGCCAAACAGCCTACAGGCCCCACTGGCAGAAGAGGCAGCTTCTACCGGTTAAATCTGGGTAAAAAGAGCTGTATGTTTAGATTTGGTTTTGTATCCTTAAAACAACTGGTGGGTTGGAGGAAAGGGATGAGTTAATTTGGATTGGTGGACTTAAAAAAAATAGATCCAGTTAGTTCATACAGGATTTTTTTTTTTAGCTACATTATACACACATAAGCCATCAGAGGAAGAGAGAACAAGGTGCATCTCCTTTGTTCAAGTAATTCCTGCTTGGAAGTTAATAGTGACAGTGGGTTAGCAATGATTGCAGGTGCTCAACCACTCCAGCCTTCACATTTGATTAGGTCCTATTTGTTGCGAAGACGATTTCAAAAATGGTCAGCTTGTGTTTTTATTTTTCTTAGCTGTTATATCTTGTAACTTAAAAGGATGGTAATCTATTGGTTTTCTTTTTTTTTTTTTTTTCTCATTTTCTTTGGGGAGAAAGCATGAATTAAACATTAATTGTACAGTAGTGGCTGCCAAGCCACAGAAATTGTTATTTTGGAGGTGAGAGCTGCAGGGTAGATTGCTGCTTCTTCATTGATTATTCCCATGGAAAAGTGACTTGTTGATAGATTGCAATTCCGGGGTGAATAATGGTTGTTTTCATGGCCTTTGAAAAATGAGGCAGAGAGGCTGAGAGGGACGCCTATCCAGGCTGTGGCGTGTCACATGAAATGGTTGGCCTGGTCTTCTTCCCATATAATGTTGTCTTGCATTCCTAATTGTCAAGCTGGAAAACCCAGCTCCTGAAACTCCAAGATTATGATAATTGATTGTGATTTATTTTTCTTCCTATAACTGGTTTTATTTTCTTTCTTGTGAGAGTGAAGTTTTTCTTCTTTTCCCCTGGTCAACATAGTTTCCTTTGTTCTTATTCAGCAATCTTGTTAAGCATATTTTACATGTAGAACATCACAAATTAAATAACATATATAGAGAAAACCTGTTTTTATTTTTTTCATCGACATCGTGGGTGAATGAAAAGCTCAAATCTCCATGTGTTTCCCATACTGTAATTGTTTAAATGATCATTATTTATCATTTTGCTAAACATATTTTAATCCATCTCTTTTTATGAATCTACAGCAAATCAAGACCTAAGGCAGAGTGCCTGAGGTTTTAACACAGAGAGTTTATTCCTCTGGAAATGTCACTTTCAGCTCGATCCTTGCTCATCACGAGCTGGAATTTACAGCATTCGTTGGCTCTTCCCACCTTCACCATCCTGGTTCACGTGAAGAATGTTGGTATTAACCGAGCGACATCCACAAACTCATTTTTTCCTGAACACATGACAATCAGTAAAAACCATGAAGTTTTGCAAGGCTACTGTAAGATGGTGGAGGTTGGAGTCAGGGGAACCTGCTCCTAGCTGGAATGTGGGGGTCTACTGAGGTCCCCCAGTGCTGACCCCAGGCCATGAGGCTGAGGCTCCTTCCATCTGGCTGTAGTGCTCCCCAGACAGCTGGAGAAGAAGGGGAGACTTTCACCCACACTTTCAGTCACTGAATTCATAGCAAATATCTGCATATTAGATTCTTCTAGATTTAATTTTGCAAATTTCTGCAGCGTTAGGAACCCCTGCACCCAGTTGAACGGACACAGGTGGAGAGACCATTTGAAGGCCATTTGAAGCCTTAATCACACAGGCAGTGGTGCCCAGGAGTCAAATCATTGACTATTGGGCCTTGATTAGAGCAGGGGCTCCCTGGGTGCTGCGCTTTGATCTTAGCCAAATCCACTGAGACAGCTGAAATTTCACGGGAAGGTGACAAGGATTTCCTAAGCCAAATGCAAATAGATGTTTAACTTTCAACTCCAGCACACACCCTAAGGCTTTGTAAGGCATGAAGAGAGATCTGCTTCATAAATCGGAAAATGGTGATTTTTACAGAATATTCCTATAGGAATGTGCTGAAATGTGAACTGTCGTCTCTTGAAGAACATTTTTAGTTATTACGTAGTTGATGATTCCTTTAATAAGATTTCAATGGAAGATATATGTTAAGTAGGGATAATATTTGGAGGCTTCATTAGAATTTGGGAAGAATTTGTCAAAAGTAAGTATAATTTTTTGTGATAATGACTACATCCCTGCTCTTTGGGTAGTGCTGTCAGTAATGGGCTACATACCATCTTTTTTCTTTAATTGATGCTGATAAAATATGGTAGACAACTTAAGAACAGCATTTTCCAACATGAATGCATGTTATAATTAACCTAGAAATATGAAATCTTCCTTCAAAAATTAGCTGTCAAATTGGGCAGACATGTTACATGAATTATAACCCAGATTTTGTTATGAAAATGGCCTGCTTTAGGGCTGACCCTCGTTTTCTCATATGAAATATGGGTAGATAAAGTGGATGATTTCAAGGTGATTTCTGGGTAAATATGTCCTATTTCTGAACATATCCATTTGCTCTCTGGAAGACCTTAGTTTCATTGTTGAAGCTACTAAAGGTGCTCTTATTAATTTGCCCCCAAAGCTTGCGTTTATGTTGCTGTAAAGTCACACTTTTTTGTTTTTTTAAGTAAAATAAATTTGCGTGATTCTTTTCTTTTACTTTTTGGAAATGATTTTGTCCTCCAGTGACCTTTTGAATCAGCCACGTGCACATTTTATTTTTGCAAAGCAGCATTCGTGACTTTTGTTTTTCTTTTCGGATAGCACACAGTGTGGCAGCTAACACCCATGCCAAAGCTTAGATTCCTCCTTGGTCTCATTTTATATTTTACGGTTGTTACATCAGATTATTAGCGGCAGAAGTTTGCTTTAGAAGCTGAGTACTGTGTGCAGGTTGAGAAGGAAGATGGTGTCCGGTGGGTTTCTTGGGCAAGTTGGGTGCCAATCAGGGATCTCCGTGCAAAGCTCTCCTGCAGCTCGGAGTTATCCGCAGCCAGGCTGGAGACCTAGCTCCCTCAAGCGTTGTCAGCACCACCGGATGCTGATCATCAATGCAGACTCTCAGCCCTGCCCCAGACCTCCAGAGGCAGAATTGCCTTTTAACAAATAAATCTTCCACTGTTAAAAGAAAAACTGGTACCTGTTAAATTTAACAAAGTTCACTCAAGAAAAGGTTCTAGAACTTGGTAGTATCCCAGACTGAAGATGGTCCAGAATGGTCCCAGGAACTGTATCACCAGGAACAGAGGAAACCTCCTCCAGGGATGGGCTGATTGGCTGTTCTGAGTTTGCCCTGGTTGGGCAGAGTTCCGCAGCCCCAGGTCTGCAGTGCCTGGGGTCAGCTGCCCTGACTAGCTGAGCTCGGTTGCTTGGTTACCAGCTTCTATACTTAAGTTAGGTTACAACCAGCCAAGCTGGACTGCTGTTCACCATGCAGAGCCCACATGGAGACAGATGGATTTATTAATTTAGCACGCATTTCTCATGCGGCTGCAGTTGGGGAGTGTGAGGCCAAAGCCCTCTGCTCTCTGTCCTCATCGTGGGCCCTCCGGAAGCGCTGCTGTCATCCTCGATCAGCTCTGTTTCTGGGTCACGGAACAATCAACAGGACCCTCTCATTTCATCAGTCCCACTGCCGAGAGGCGCATGGGATTATTTCCTTTAGCCTTAAACAAGGAGAAATAAACCCTCAGCAACCGTCCTTGTGCCTCACTCTGGTACTGATGCTCTTGAAACCAAGGCACAACAGTCCTTGCAGACCTACTACTACTCATAGTTTTGAAATCCAGGTTCTTTGGCGTTCTTTTCTTCAGCGTTTTCTAGGTTGTCCTCTGGATCTAACGGCTGCAGGTTTTTCTCTAATCCTTTTTGCGTTTCTACGTGTAAGGATCGTTCCAATCACCAGGATGGGCTTCTTGGCCATTCCAGGTTTGCATGCCCGAACCTTCCCTTGGACCCAGGCTGGGGGCTCAGGAGGGCTTCAGTGGAAGTTCCCTGTGGCCAGCCATGTGCGGGGCCATCGACCTGAGTTCGAAGCGTCTCTGCTGCTCCATGAGGGATGGGACTGGAACGAAAGCCGGTTCTGCTGAGGGACATAACAGTACTTCTGAGCTCCCTGCCTGCGACTCTGCCCAGCGCCTCAGGCATCCTCCGCTTCCATCCTTCCAGCCTGCAGTTCCTCCTGGGTTCACACGTCTTTGGCCCCTCCCTGGCCCCCATGCTTACACTGCTGAGGTGGCCCCGAATTTAGGTCATGGTCCTTGTAACAACCATCTACATGTCACACTCTGAGCTAATTCCAAGGCGTCCTTCATCTGACTTTCAGACAGAATTGAAAAATGTGTGTCATTTGTTTATTGCCGATCTGACCCCGTGACTCCAGCCACCAGGTAACTCAGGCTTTGAAACGATTCACACTATGCCTGTGCCCTAGTGAGTACCCAGAGGGCTCGTGGAGGCACAGCGGGCTTCCTGTGCCCGCAGGGGAAGGGAAGATCAAGTCCTAGTTCCACTTACTGAAATAGGAGTTCCTTCTGTGTTCTTCTTGGGGATTTTCCTCGCATGCAGGCACATCACATCTGCCTCAATTTTAAAAACATGATCATTTTGCTTTTCAAAACACAAGCAAACTCATGGCTGGACTCACTCACTTTGGTCCTTTACTGTCTTGCTTTTGGTCATCTTTATTATTTGGAGCAGTTTGGATTTACAGCAAATTGGAGAATTCAGAGATCTCCCACGTACTCCTCAGCCCTGCACCAACTATGTAGCCTCTCTGCCTTCAACGTCTCCTACAAGGGAGCTGCAGTTGCTAGCCGTGAATCCACCTTGGCGCGTCCTTATCACGGAGCACCCCTGGTTTACATGAGAGCTTGGGCTGGAGCACATTCCATGGGCTTGTGTTTGTTGTTGTCATGATTGACAGGATAGCTTCCTGTCTACTGTGGTTTGCAAGGTTTGCACGTTGACAGCTTGAGTCGGTGAGTTGTTGAGAGGTGGTGGGATCTTTGATGTGTTCCTCCACCAAGAGGCCATCTGTCACAAGGTCCTTACCAGAGTTGGCACCAGGCTGTTCTGTCTTTCAGCCTCCAAAACTGTGAGATAAATAAACCTCCGTTTTTGCACATCACCCAACTTCAGGTGTTTTGTTACAGCATTGGAAAACTGACTGATACACTGGGCAGAGTGCTCTGCACAATGCCTGTCCATCCCTCCCTTCCCCTCAACCCCTGGTAATGTGGCCTTTTAAACTGTCTTTGTGATTTTGCCATTTCCAGAGTGTCACGTGGCTGGACGCATATAGTATGTGGCTTTTCAGATTGGCTCCCTTCACGTACTAACATGCATTTAAGCATCCTTTGTGTTTGTTCATAGCTTTACTGTCTTTTTTCACCCATGGAAAAAGGAGTGTCTGAAGGTGAGTGATGTCAGACTCAGGCCACACTCACTGTGGGCATGAGTCTGCAGACCTGGTGGCTTGACCTTGCCACAAACACTGCCATTGTTCCCTCAGGGTTGCCTGTCAGAAATGTTCAGAAATGGAGTGTGAGCCGGGATAGGAGGAGGTGAGGGTGTGCCTTACTTCCTTAGATTGGTGCTTTTTCTTCAAAAATGGGATGAGCTTCTTCTATACAAAGGAGGACTTTGGCTCCATCCCTGACCATGTAAATGGGGTTGTGTAAGGAAGCACTAAATGAAGAGTGATTCCCAGTGGGCAGGTTATCTGTGATTCCCAGTGGGCAGGTTATCTGTGATTCCCAGTGGGCAGGTTATCTGTGACTTCCGTGGATGAGCAGAACACTGCATTCTGCCCTGCAGGCCCTACAGGGGGACTCCTCACCGCACCATGAGTACGAGCACCATCGCTGCAGTCTTCTGAGACATCAAGTTAGTAGATGGGCTTCACTGAAAAACTTGAACGACTCAAGGAAGTTCCTATAGAGCCAGTTTGCCAGATAAAAGGAAGCTTACATTTCTAGGACTAGACCATTCTCTCTCCTCCCTCTGTCTCCCCCTGTCCATTCTCTTGCTCCGTGAAATCCCTCAGAGGAGCTGGAGTGGGACAGGTCAGCACAGCTGGGAAGGTGGGGGAAGAAAGGGGGACAGAGGAGCAGCTCGCGTTCCATCCTTCATGCCAAGCCGCACTGTGCTGTGTTGGGGACCGTTTGTGGCCTTTGGTTCTGAATGCTGATATACTGCAAATACGAATCTCTAGGAGTCAAAGGGCCAGAGTGAAATCAATGGAAATCAACCCCAGCCTGGAGTTGTTAACCCAGGCTGTCCTCAGCCCAGAAACCATCGGAGGCTTTAGATGGCTTCAAGTGTCCTTGCCCCACATCTCCAGCTGGGCCAAGCCAATGCGTTGCTTTTACCTTTTTTGATCTCCATTTGTAAAATGGAGCTCTTGGAAAATCCAGCACCAGATTCCATAAACATCCTTCGGTACTTGCGTGAATTCTGAAGTCGTCTTTCTTCAGTAGTTCATGTAGAGTCTGCCACCTTGGCCTCAAGTTTTTAAATTCATTTTGCTTTTACTTTGCATGATGATTCCTACAGCTTTGTGGTACATTTAATTCAGTCCTCTTCGCTCCTCCTGCCTTTAATTATCTGTCCCAAATGCTGGCTGCCTCCTTGGCTCAGTGTCAATGCTCAGGACACACGAACACAGGCCCTCTGACTGCCAAAGGACAGTGCTGTCCTGCTCTGTCCCTCATTCCACCTGGCCCAGAAGTGGGCCCAGCGCACTTGGGGTTTCCAGTTAGAGCTGTGTCCCAGCTGCTGGTGGTTCCTTCCACCTGTGCCATGTTCGGACACCATTTCCAGGCTAGGAAGTGTTGATCCGCAAGGCCACTTGCCATCCAATGGGAGCGCATGCTCTCTAGATCTTATCTTCACGCACATGGTGCCGTACAGAATCCCCGTGATGGGAAATCCCAGAAATATTTGTTTTCTTTTACTCGGAAATGTATTTGTTGAACAATCAAACAAGCTTCTAATGAAATAATATAATATTCATATAAATTCGGAAATAGTCATTATGAGTGTGCGTGTCCACCTCCCTGCACTGCTAGCTGTCCCCCTGCGCTTAAAGTCCCGCTTATGAAGCACTTTCTGGTGATGGTTATGAGGTTCCCCGCTCTCCGTGTGTGTGTTTGTGATGCACCGAGGAGGAATGTTTCCTTCTTGCTCCTCCTAGCTGGGATTCGCGGTTGCTGTGGCTCATGTGACTCCGTTCTGTGTGTATTTGTTTCTTTGTGTGTTTTCCCCCACTTTTTGGCAATAATGGAAAATTAAAGCCCTACAAACAAACCCACAGTGACACTCTATTTGGGAGCCTTTGGATGCATGTCCTTTGAATGAGCATTTTCATTATTTAAACACAATCGTGAGCGTCATCTCTTCTTGCTGGTACCTGACAAGATTTGGATTTTGAAATAAGCCAACGGAATATGCATAGAAGAGCTGAGTGATGGATGAGTTACTTTGTAGAGCTTTATTCCATACAGTCCCCAGTCTGTGTAGCCACTGCAGTAGGGCTTAATCCAGTACAGTTAAATACTAGGCTTTGGGACCCTAATCCTAAACCACAGAATGGCATTTCCCTAAAGCAATTACCATGTGATTCAACCACATTTTGTAGTATTTTCTAATCTCACCAGCATATGGGATCAGGGGATTAAAAATAAGAACAGATCAAATAAATTGCATTTTAGAGTGTCCCTAGAGAGTAGTGTTGGACTCTGGAAGTGCAGATATATGTGATTGAGTTACTTGTTTATTCTTTTAAAGGGAATAAATGGAAAGAAATAATGCATTTTACTATGACTATGTGATTGTAAGGCTTAAAAGGAGCGTAAGAGTGAGTTAGTATTATCTAGGAATTCCCAGCTTTGAAGTCTTTCCATCCCTGTTCAGGTAAGCCTGGGTGTACCTGTGGACAACTGTGGTGCCACATGAGCCCCTAATGTCCCCTAACTAGGAGCTAAGCTGGCAAAGCTAGCAAGTCACATTTTGGAAAGAGTGGAGGAGGGTGCTAATTCTGACCTTGCCTGCACCCCTATTTCTACCTCGCACCCACATCTGGGAGTAATTGAGAAGGGCCTGCAGTGTTAGCACAGGGAGCTTTGGAAGGAGCTGGCCTCCGTTTGAAATGTGGCTTCCCCATCAGCTGATCACGTACACTGATGGGTGTCCCTGAGCCTGTTGCCCACCTGTGAAATAAGGTGAGTGTTTACCTCACTGGGTGGCACCTGAGATTTTGAGAGCTCATGAGAGCGTGCTTTTAGCCACAGGCACAGGCAAACAGTGAGAGCCTCCTGCAACCAGTGAGGTGACTGAGGGTCAGGACCAGGCAGCGGGCCTCCTGGAACCACCCTGGGACTCTGGGCGCAAGAGGACTCTGCCTTTTCTCCTTGACTGCATTCCGGGTCATGTCTTGCACTGCTGTTCCTCCCTTGTGCCTCTTGAGATTTCTCCCTGAGAGAACATGACTGTGTTGTCTTTTATTCCCTGTCCTTTGCACTTTGCTCACTTCCTTATAATTCTTTTGCGTTGACTTCACTCTTCTTGCATACTGAGTTTAAGATTAAGCTGCTGTTAGTCAGCTTTCTTGCCGTCACGACCGAAAGACCTGACATGAACCATTTTAGTGGAGGAAAGATTGCTTTCTCCCTGCCAGCTGCGGAGGCCTCAGGCTCCCAGTCCACAGATGGCCGCCTCCAGCACTGTGGGCCAGAGGAGAGGCAGAGCTTCATGGCAGAGGGTGTGGCAGGGGAAAGCAGCTCAGGACATAGCAGCAGGAAGCAGAGAGAGAGCTCTGCTCAAGAAGGACCAAATATATACCCCAAACCACACACCTCCTGCAGCCACAACCTACCAGCCACCCCTCGGTGAATGCCTGTCGGGGCATAATTCCCGGATTGGGTCAAGGCTCTTATAACGCAGTTATCGCACTTCCAAGCCTTCTTGGATTGTCTCTCGTGTGAGTTTTAGGGGGACACAGCCTATCTAAACCAGAACAGCCACTTTAAATGCATTTAAAGCTATAAATTTCTTTCCAGTTAGCACTATGGCTACACACCATAAGATACTTAAATTTTTTTTTTTACTCTTTTTGTAGGTCATGTGAGCATATTTGTATTTTCTTGGATTTCTGATGCAGTTGATATTTTCCATTGTCTTTGATTCTCATCCTCCCCTATCCTACATTTCTGGTGGTCACTCAATGAGGGCTAGAATTCTCTGTCTCCTTATACTAGTATGAAGACTACAAATTCCATTTTTATCACTTCTTGTTGCCTAACAACTTTGACACATAAACAGATTTATAAAACGTAGAGTTAAAAAGAGTTTTAAGATTTTTTAAAATTCTGAATGCTTTCTTCTAATTTCCATGTTGTTTTGACTAGAATTTTAATTCTACATTCTTTTTTATGTCTTAATTTTAAAAAAAA
>PVKS010003285.1:21476-106079 GCA_004027875.1 Aplodontia rufa | reverse complement strand
CAATCGAACAGGGGGCAACCTCACAGACTAGGGGTGGGGGAAATGGAGAGGGAGAGGGGTGGGAAGAGGTAAAGGGGGGATATATGATGTGTACATATATGGAAGTGTAACAATAAATCTCTTCAATATGTAAAACTATAATGAAAAATAAAATCTTGCTAAAAAAAGAGTTGGTGTGTTCCATACATATATTAAGATTTGAAAATTTTATGCTTTTTAATATTGCCTCTTTAAAGAATAACAAATGGTTGTTACTGTGGTTGGGGTTTTAATCCACAATTAGAAATTGAAAATATTTTCTTGTGTTTATTTGGCTTATCTGTCAATTGCCTGTTTATATCTTTTGCTTACTTTTCTAATTGATTATTCATTTGCTATGGATGTATTGAAAATTTTTTATGAATTCCATGTACTAATTCTATAAACTACTTCTGCATACTAATTGAATGGGTCACATTTATATCAGAATATTGTTTCTCTTCTTTGTTGCTTCTCTTTTTAATCTTTTTAAAATTGTGCCTTTTGATGAATAGATATCTATAATTTCAACCTATGGCTTATTTTTTTGAATGTTCTTTAAGAAATCCTTATCTGAAGATCATAAATATATTTATTCAGTTCTTACTATTAGCATGGTATTTCCCTTTAGTTTCAACCATTCATACCCTGATATTTAAAATATACTTCTTGCAGGCAGCATATCACTGGATCTTTGCTTTTAATTTTTCTGACAATCTTTGTTTTTTAACTGAAATATATAGTCCAGTAGTATTTAATGTAATTATTGATATGGTTAGGTTTAAGTCTATTGGCTTGCTGTTTGTTTTCTACTTATTCCTTCTGTTTTATTCTTTTGCTCTTCCTTCCCTACTTTCTTTTGGTTAATCTACTATTTAGTACTCCATTTTATTACCTTAATTGAAACTTCTTAGCTTTAACATCCTTTTAAATATTTTTTCCTAGGGCTAACACCCATACTGTGGTTTCCATTATAACGTGTGCTATTGTGTGTTAATTTCTCATTTCTAAGGGGAGGATTTGTGTCTTAGACTTCTCTCATACTCATCATTAGTAATCCATTTGACAAATATTTATTGAACATCTAGTACATTACAGAGACTGGGCTGGGTGTTGGAATTATAGCTGTGACAGAGACTGACTGAAAGACCACAGTCTGTTTGGGTGAATGGAAAAGTAAGTAGGGAAGTTTTCCCAGCAAAGGAAATGTCTGAAATGAACCTTCATGGCTGAGCAGGAGTTGGTCAAGTGAAGGGAGAGAGAGAGATTGTTCCAATGGTGGCAGTGTTGAGTACAAAGACCCAAGGGCAGGAGGAGCTGGCACTTTGTTCAGGGAGTGTTAAAACTCTAAGACTTTCATTGTGGCTGGTTCCCAAGCGTTATTTGCTGCAAACTGAGAGTGGACTATAGAGTAGGGTACAGGTTAGCAGCAAATTTTTTGATTGGTAACTTCTGATTTTCTGATTGAATTAGGAATCTGGAGCTGGTTCTATGATGCACATGTTATTAATATTCACTAACTGAATGACTGGAGAAATTGTGAGCCATCTATCACCTGTAAAGCATATTCCTTTTCCAGCTGGCTACAATTCTTCAATTTCTACTTTGGAGAGTTGGTTGTTTTTGATTTTCAAAATGTTTTTGTAAGAAAAAACCATCATATTATTCTAGAGAAGTACTTCTTGTAATATAAGCAAGGGATTTCCCAGGGCTTTTGCAGAAAGGAGGATATCTCAGTTTTCCTTGTGTCTAGACTGCCCCAGATGAGATGGTGACACTCTTCTTTGTATTCTCTTGAGTAAATCTTTCCGTTCTCTGGATCTCTGTTTCCTTTTCTGTATAATAAGGAATTTGTAAAAATCTGCATCCAAAGATACTCCCAGCTCTGCCACACTATATGCTTATCAGTGGTGGAAATTGATATATTCAATGTTTCTAACCATGAAACCTTACGGAGAGAACTCATGGGGATGTGACCTCTGTGTACGTATAATATTATGACCTCTGATTGCAAGTGACAGAGACCGATTCAACAGAGGTGAGGTTAAAAAAGGAAAATTTATTTCTGGGATATGGGGAGAGGAAAGTCATGGAATCCTAAGGCAAGAGTAGCTTTTTTAGCTCCCAGGCAACCCAACGTGGGAAAAGAAGGGAATGGAATGCTTAGGAGGTTAGAGAATGAGATGATCGGCTTGGGGACTGGACCGACACACTGAAGTGTCCTCTCCACCTGGGGTGTTGGTTTTCACTGGGGGTAGTGGCCACAGAAATGGGAGAAGTGTGGTTCTTCCCAGGTGACTCTGAAGTTCTCTGATCATTAAGTATCCAGGTAGAAGGATGTAGATACACAAGCTCCTGGAGGGAATCTGGAAGAATAAAGGGTATTTGTGGGTGACAAGCCTTACACTGGGTCACACTAAGAAGCAAACCCACTTTCTTGGTAATCTTTCGCCAGGGTGGGATTCAGTCTGGTTTCCAAAAGAAAACAATAGGATTTTCTGCTCCCACCCAACCCAACATGGGAAAAGCAGAGGAACAAAATGTTCTTACTAAGAAGGTGTAACTGCAATATCCAGAATATATACACATTTTATATTATTTTGTTAAAAACTTGTATGGTTGTTCAAAAATAAAAAAATAAAAAAAAGGTGTCTCAGAGTGGAGTTAAAGGATGTGGTGGGGCTTCTGGCTCCACTCCTGCATAAATGTAGATGGCTAACTGATGAAAGCAGCTCCGTGGGGTCTATGCAAGAGAACAGGTTTGAGTGTGATTCTATTCAGGATGTCTTCATTTCTCAGCGAACTTCCCCATCTCTCCGCCACAGAGTGAAAGTGTCCCTAGGCTCTTGGCCTAGGGCTCCAGACTGTACTCATGATGGTGGGGGAAGGACCCTACATGATCTCCGACCTGGACCGGCGAGGCCAGCGGAGGTCTTTTTCCGAGAGATATGACCCCAGCCTGAAGACCATGATTCCAGTGCGACCCTATGCGAGGTGAGTCAGGAGGACTGAGGCGGGGCCAGGAGCCTCTAGGAGTGACTGTCAGTCCATCAGGAGAGTGGGCACTGCCCTCACTCCCCACGTGCTGCTGGACAGGTTTGTCCTGTGTTCATCCACTCATCTGCACGTGCATTCACTTGGTGATCACTCACTTCCTGCCTCCCCCTGTCCTTTGGTGAGAGGGAATCAATAATAGCTAATGTTAAAAGAGAACTTTTCATGTGCCAGAACCCACCCAAGTGCTTTACACACATTTTCTCATTCACTCTTTACAACTACTCTGGAGGTACTAGTATCATCTACATCCGATAAGAGGAAATTGAGGTAGAGAAAGGTTAAATAACTTGCCTAAAAGCAGCCTTTGCTTTTTAACAAACTTTCTCAAAACTTAGTGACTTAAGACAATTTCCAGTTATTTAGCTTATAATTGTGTGGGTGACCCATAAAATAAAGCAACTCGGGCAGAGTTAGTTGGGGTCATTCACCTGGTCTTAGGTATCTGTGATCTTGGAGGTTGGCTGGCTGGTGGACAGGGTCCTTGCTACCACTGGGTTAATTGACTGCTCACTCTCCAGCAAGCTAGCTTGGGCTTGATCACACACACCGATGGAGAAGGTTTCCAAGAGAAAGAATGGGTGGAAGCATGGGGATGTCTTGAGATTCAGGCTCACAATTGGCACAGTATTTCTTTCTCTGTGACCTATTGGCCAAGGCAAGCCACAAGTCAGCCCAGATTCAAGATGTGGGAATATAGATTCCCACATCTTGAAGGAATGAGCTGCAAGGTCACATTTCAAGAGGATGGAGTACAGTCAGGCAGCCTGACTTCCAAGCTTACACGTTCAACATTACCTTTATGCTCACCATAACATTATAAAACACTGCCTTTTCTGGATTGAAAGGACCTTGCGGCTTGTTCTTTTAGCAACAGAAGGTCAAGTAGCATTGCATATATTAAAGTGACACTGAACTGCCCTCTCCCAGCATCTCTGGATAAAAGATACATGCATTTGAGTACTCTAAGATCTAGGTGAAGGTTGAAAGGCAAGGGCATGGACTATTGTCCTTAGCCCTGGAGAGCTCCTACTACCCATTGGTTTATCACTGTTTATAATTGCTTCATGGAGGGGCAAGGTGGGTTATCGCTTAAGAGAAAGATGAGACCCAGGAGTCTGCAAGCAGTGTGTCTGAATTCCTGTTCCACTGCTTTGGGCAAGTTCTCTAACCTCTCTGTGCCTTGATGCTTTTGTCTATGGGGTGATAATACCACCCTACTTCCCATCTCACTATGTCCTTGTGGGGATTGCATGAGTTAATGCATGACTTTGTCCTGAAAGCCACCTTTTAGGAAATGATTGCTATGTGCCAGACATATGGTATTTCATTAATATTTATCTTAACATGGGTTTCCCCAAAAGCCTCAGTCAAGAATTTGGATGCAGGTAGCTTATTGGAGAAGTGATCCCAAGAAGTAGGGGGAAAGATTTAGGAGAGTGAGACAGGGGAGGAGTATAAGGCAACATGCATTGCTGTGGGCAAGGGGGACTGGACTCTACAAGGTCTTCCTGAGAAGTGTCCAAGTTTCCATCCAAATGATATGAGGTGAGGGCATTTATCCATGCCCTAACACACTCTGTTAGTTCAGGTTTGCCCCCAGGGGCATTTACCCCCTGCATTGCTGAGCTGCTCTGCTGTTCTTGAGAAGGCTATGAGACCAAGGTGAAAAGAGGCACCGTGTTCACATCAGCTTGCCTGGAACTCGCTCCACAGCCAAGAGGTGGATGTAAAGGTACCTTCACAGCATCTGCTAGCAATATAGAGTTCTGACACCTGGAATATAGTAAACACTCTGTAATTGGCAGCTAACGCTCTGTGTCTTTGACTTTCATTCTGTCTTTGATGGTTAATTCCTCAAGGGCAAAAACATTGTTTTTTTCTTCTTTCTTAAGAACTTTTCCTTTTCCTTCTTTCCTCTTTCTTTTCTTCCTCATTCTTCTTTATTTCTTTTTCTCTCTTCTCCTCTTTCTCCTCCTCTTTCTCTTCAGTTTCCTTCTCTTCTTTCTCCTGCTCCTTTCCAGTTCTTCCTGCTCCCCACCCCCACCTTCCCCATCAGCCTCCTTTATCTAATAGCTAATATTAATATAGCACTTCATAAGCATTAATGCCTTCAGTCCTCATAGTAAGCCAAAAGTTTTCCTGCAGCTCTTGCCTTCTTGATCCTGCATCCCACTGTAGCATGCCCTGCTCTGGACTTTTCTAATCCTCCCCAGATCCCTCCGGTGGTCAACTAATGGGTCTCTTGTTTCCTCAGTTGTCAAATGCAGCAAGTGCCCTCCTTCCCACGAGGTGGTCATATGGCTCATGACTTGGCAAATTGTTCAACAATCAGTCACTGAAAATATTCACAGGTTTATAGCATTTATCCATTTTTATTGTGTAAATACTCCACCCTTGGAGACTGCATTTCAGGCTACCAAATCGATGCCACTGAAGGTGAAGTTGGGAAGAGAAACACAGCAGCACAACATCCTGTGGTATTTCCATTATAAAGAAGATAAATAGATGCAAATAACTTTAAGAAAACAGATAACAGTAACATAATTAGGAAGGGATGAGTTCTGAGTATGGATCACTTTTGTCTTTAGGATAATTTATTTAAATTTATGTAACTTAATTTTGAATATTGGCTGTGTTTAGCAATTGACTTGCAAAGCTCCTGAAAATTTAATAATGTCTCTCATGAGCTGGTATAAGCTGGCCCCAGGATTAATGAATGCAAGTCCCAGGTTCTAAGTGTGGCTGTGGTTATTATTATGGTCACTAAGTCAAGCCAGGAGGCCAGGGCAATGACCCCACACCTAGGAGCACTGAGTATTGCATTTATCCTTAGGTTGGCACCCAACCCAGTAGATGATGCAGGGCTGCTCTCCTTTGCCACATTTTCCTGGCTCACACCGGTGATGGTTAGAGGTTACAAGCACACGCTGACTGTGGACACCCTGCCCCCGTTGTCACCATATGACTCATCTGACACCAACTCCAAAAGGTACCCGATTTGCTGGGGTCAACTGGGGGGAGGAGCCCACCCTAGGAACAGGGTCCCATGAGCCCTTGTGTGTGTTTCCATTTCCTCTGTAAGGAAACTGATACACACAGGTGCTGGTGATCCTTCTCCATGGCTTCTCTCTGAGTCTTGGGCTAGACTACCTGCACGTCTTGTCTTAGTCTCTGGGGAGGTGAGGATTGGGCAGAGATGGTTAGAGAGCTATAGCCTGAGGCTCAGGACCCTTCAGCTTGTTTGCTTGGGACCCCACCAGGCTGTTGCATACAGCTCTAGGCATTATCGGACTTCTGTATTGCAAAATGCACTTAGGTTGAACCAGACAAAACTGCCAATATTTCCCATTTTGACTTATAAAACTGCAAATGTCATGTTCATGTTCATTATAAAAATGTTAAAGCAACAGAATCTAAATAGTGGAAATGGCCCTAGCATATTCTTGCTTCCATCCCCAGAGTTTAAACACTGTTAGAATGTGGATCTGGTCCTTTCCAAAATTTTCCTATCTGGTTAAACATACCCTGTGCCTTCATCCTCTATAGGATAATGCTTCTTCTTTTTCCCCTCCCACTCACATGTTGAGCTTTTTACATTGAAAGAAAGAAATGAAGCTTACAGCTTAGTTGTATATCACCTTGTTCTTTTGGAAGTGCATGAAAATTTATCCACGTCTACACACAGACATCTATTTTATTATTTCCAACAGCAGTGTCACATGCTGTGGTTCTGATGACCAAGAATGTCTTAAATAAGGAGGGAGTTCTCAAGACCCCCTGAGCTTTTTTTTTTTTTTCCTTCTGAAGTCACCTGTCTTTGGCCACGTGGGGTAAAGTGCAGTGTGCAGCTTGGAGTTCATACCTAAAGGGCTGGGAGTGAGTCACAGCTTTGCAGTTGCTTCCGGAATGGTGCTTCCCCTCATCTCTGCCCTGAAGACATCGCAGCTAGTGGCAATTTCTAAAATCTGCTAAGTGGAGAAAGTTGCCAGACAACATTGAGAGAAAAGGGCTAGACCCAGTGTCCGTGGGGTACTGCGTTTTCCTTCCAGCTCTCTGGCCAGTGTCTCTCCATCTGCTGTTGTTTCTTCCCATCTCACCAACATCAACTTTGATCCTCTTCTATGCTTCCTCTGTTGG
Source organism: Aplodontia rufa (assembly GCA_004027875.1). NCBI lineage: Eukaryota > Metazoa > Chordata > Mammalia > Rodentia > Aplodontiidae > Aplodontia > Aplodontia rufa. The sequence continues at coordinate 98,867 of PVKS010003285.1, read as the reverse complement.
AAGCATAAACACATGCTGACTACTCAATGATGTGTCCATCTCTTGTCCTGGCCTCTCTTCTGGGTTCTGAATCTGCATGCCCAGCATCAGACTGGACAGAGGCACTTGGGTGATTCACAAGCATCTATATCCAAATTTGCATTCTGTGTGTGTGTGTGCGTGCGTGCACGTGCGCACTTGTGTGTGCACATGCACTGGGGATTGAACCCAGGGCCTTGCACATGTTAGGCAGATGCTTAAAGCTGCATTGTTGACCTCAGCCCCAACCTGGCAATATTCTCTCCCTTCTCTTTTCCCTGACTCTTTAAACTTCATTCGTACAGTTGGCAAAGCCAAGAACCTGGGATCCACCATTGATTCCCCTCTCCTTTCCTCCCATGTCTCATTCATGGCCAAGTCCTATTGCTGCTCCCTTACACCTTTCCTCGCATCTGCTGCCCTACTGTTCATGCCACTGCCACCTCTTACCTGGATGCCAACAGTCGCCTATGATCCTTACTTTTTCCCTTGCTCCCCCAATAATCCATTACTTTCGTAGCAACCAAGTGATTTTCTGGATATGTAAAATGGTCCTGTTGTATTGACTTAAAAACCTGTAGTGGCTTTGCTTGCTCCTTAGATTAGAAGGCAATCTAAACTCCTTGCTGAGGTCTGTGGGGTGCGGTGAGATTTGGCTCTGCCTTGCCTCTCAGCATCTTGTCAGCTCCTCTTCCTTCACATGCCACACTCCTGTCACACTGGCCTTCTTTCAGATCTTTGAAATAGTCTTCTTAGACTTGCAGATTTTTCTCTTGACTTCTTGGTTGCCCATGTCTTCTCCTTCTTCTTCCTTTTTAAAATTTTTTTTCTAAAGAGAGACAGGGAGAGAACGAAAGAGAAAGAATCATTTTATTCATTTTTTCATCTGGTTTTTGTTTCTCTGACACTAAGTTGTATTTGGGGTGCTGGGGTTTGAACTTGGGTCCTTGCATCTGCCAGGCTAGCTCGCCAACCACTGAGCCACTGCTCCAGTCCTGCTCCTGTCTTCTTATCAGAGTTGATATGGTAGTCAGGAGGCAGAAAAAAAAAAGGTCAAGTGTGCCCAAGCAGCAGCTATTGATACCAGCTGAGTGTAGGCATTGATTGTCCTCTACCCTTCCTGTGTCCCACCTGCCTAGGCAAAGAAGAAAGGAGACTCCATGCTGCTTGTATGAAGGCAAAATACCCCTGCCAGGGTGAGGGCTGTGTTGCATACCCTTGTAACATTGGCCCACCAGAGCAGTTTTGAAGAACAAATGGCATTGTCAATCTCTTCTCCTTTTCTGTTCTTTCCTCGCAGATTTCGAATCCTTTGGGATGAAGAGGTAGAAAGGGTGGGTCCTGAGAAGGCCTCCCTGGGCCAAGTGGCCTGGAAATTCCAGAGGACGCGTGTCTTGATGGATATCCTGGCTAACATCCTGTGTATCATCATGTCAGCCGTAGGGCCGGTGAGTGGGGACAGCCCTCCTACCTTGTCTCCTAGGTCCCCAGCTGGGTAAAGCACAGCATTAGTTACTTTCTCTACGAACTGGTGGGTTTAGTACATTGTCATTATCTTTGTGGTCCTTGGGGGCAAATTTTCATAAAGTTAATCCTTGTCAAGCGCAGCAGCCACTGAAATTAATTAAAAAGTTTGCCTCATAAAGTCAGCTTGCTGACATTATCTGAGGCCTCGTAAACCAACCTTCACCCCCAGTGGCCCTCTCCTCTCTCCACCGCGCTGTTTTACAGACGGTTCTCATTCACCAAATCCTCCAGCACACCGAGAGCTCCTCCGGGAAAATCTGGGTTGGCATCGGCCTGTGCATAGCCCTTTTTGCCACCGAGTTTACCAAAGTCCTCTTTTGGGCCCTTGCCTGGGCCATAAATTACCGCACGGCGATCCGGTTGAAGGTGGCCCTCTCCACCCTGGTTTTCGAAAACCTGGTGTCCTTCAAGACATTGACACACGTCTCCGTTGGCGAGGTAAGCTGGTCCAGAAGGAGTCTAAGTTTAGAAAATTAATCCTGAGTTTTTAAAATATGTGTGAGATGTGCTTCCGGGATAGAGCACTGACCTCCCTTTGATTATCCATGTCCTGCCCATCGTGTCTCATCTCAGAGGTGGTGGGGACTCAAAACATGAGGACATTTCAGAAAAAGAAGGGCTCTGTTTGAGCCAGACAATTGGGAAAGACTTCCTAGTTCCAGTGGGACCGGGATCAGGGTTGATTTTGTTCTGTCTCTTTGATTATTATGGAGGACACTGAGGCAATTAATAAAACTAGTTAATGCCTATAGCACACTATAGACATTTAATAAAGTTGATTGACAGATGGATCAAATAACTCCAGTTGTACAGCATTTGGGGTGCCAATGCCACAATGAAATCTGTGCCTATTGTACTTCAGAGTTGACATTTTCTTAAACCTTTAATCCTTAGCAATAAAATCCTTGCTGCTTATTCAAGAAAATTCTCCTAATCAAGGGAACCCCCAGGTGGTGTGAGTTAAGAGAATTGGCTTGCTTCAGTCTTACAGTTGCTCTTTCAGTATGTTCAAAGAGTCCCATATCAATTATAATTAGATTCTACTTGTAACAGAAACCCCACAATTACAGTGGATTAAGCAAGATGAATTTATTTCACTATTTAAAAGGAGTTTGGAAGAGGGCAACCTAGGGCTGGTTAGGAGGGCTTCAGGATCCTTCTCTTTCCTTTTCACTGTGTTAGCATGTGGTTCCCACAATGGCTCAGGATAGATACTAGAGATCCAGCCATCCCTACCAGGTTTCAGATAGTTGATAGAAGGAAGGTGAGAAGAACAAAAAGGATGTATCTTCCAGGTTGATTCCTTTAAAAAACCCATCCCAATGTCCCATTCCACACTTTGGCTTATATCTCATTATGTCTTTCCCATAGTCACATGGCAACACCACTTCCACAAAGGAGTTTGCAGGATTTTTTTTGTTTTAAGAGAATCAATTTTTTTTAGTTTTTTATCTGGTTTTTGTTTTAGTGACAGTTGTGCATGTGGTGCTGGGATTTAAACCCAGGTCCTTGTGCATGCCAGGCAAGCACTCTACCACTGAGCCAACCCTTTAGCTCCAGAGCTGGGCATGCTGCTGTTTGAGCTTTGCTGCAGAGGAAGAAGGGCAAATAGATAAAGCGTAGCCAGCAAGCAATCTCTCCAGCATGCTCCTAGGTAGTAGTATTACTCTTTAAGTTGTTGTCCTCTCCAAAGTCATGCCAGAATTGAGACCACAAAACTCATCAAGCTGGTCCTTTGAGGTCCCCTTCCCATTAGTTGTTCAGAAAAATCTTCAGTTAAGGAATTGTTTGAGTGACCCTGCACAAGCCTGAACCCATGTGCTTTCTTTCCAGGTGCTCAACATATTGTCAAGCGATAGCTATTCCTTGTTTGAAGCTGCCTTGTTTTGTCCCTTGCCAGCCACTATCCCTATCCTAATGGCTGTTTGCGCAGTGTACGCCTATTTCATTCTGGGGTCCACAGCTCTCATCGGGATATTCGTGTATATCATATTCATCCCCATCCAGGTAATGGCAGGCCTCTGCAATTGGAACTGCTGACATTTGCATTTTACTTTCACTGAACTGGATTGAAGGCTTCATTTCCTGGGCATGCACCTGAAGCCTGTGCTCTGCTTTGTGCTTGCAGGTGTGCTTCCTTTTGCTGGCACAGTGTAGTTTCTGAGGAACTTGAATTTGAACATTCTCGGGGAGGGTCGTGTGCTTCTTTAGTTTACCAAAGTCCCCAGCACTCCTCCGTGCATCCTGGCAATTCATTATCTATCACCTGCCTGATCCCCAGGGTTCCCCCAGGTCAGGTGCCACAGCTCCAGGGAAGGACTCAGCTGAGCTCAGCCAACTTCTCTTAGAACTTCTTCTGGCACTTGTACTCCAGTCCCTGGATTTTCAGGCCAACTGCAAGTCAGCAATTCTCCCCGAACACAGTATTTGTGCCTTGATTTCAGATGTTTATGGCTAAGCTCAATTCAGCTTTCCGAAGATCAGCAATTTCGGTGACAGACAAGCGAGTTCAGACAATGAATGAGTTTCTGACCTGCATCAAGCTGATTAAAATGTACGCCTGGGAGAGATCTTTTACAAACACCATTCGAGGTAGGGTGAGAAACGGCGGAGAGAACCACTTACACTGTAGAATGTGTTGTAGGGAATTGTTAAGGCTCCCAGGGCCAGGCATTGCAGAAGTGAGTTGAGGGAACCCCGTGAGCTTGCTCTGCAAGTTCAAGGATTTTCCAAGGATTATGGAGATTTTATAAGAGAGCCAGGCATCTGTTTTGATAAATCCAAGGGTTAGCAACATATGGTTTTGGTTTTACTGGGGCACAGGGATCCTGGTACTGACCAGTAACTTTTACAAAAATAATCCACTAGCATTGTAAGCAATAGAGGCACTGCCACAAGCTATTTCCTCAACTTAAATGATGTCTACAAACACTCGCACTCATACTCATAAACCTCCTCACCTGCAGCAGTTTTGTGTTTGACCCATAGCCTCTACATTCCTTGAGCAGGTAGGAGGATGCATTTTTCGTTTTTTAAAAACCATATTAAAACTATTTCAATCAAATATAAATGCAAATCTTAATTGCAGGGACATTTCCATAACTGCTGACATGGACTCAGGTGGTTGGCCGATTAACAGTCTGAATCACTGTTACAATCGACTCTCTGGATCTACAATTACACTTTTGCATCAGCATGTAATTGGGGCTGAAGCTGTGTGTCTGCATTTCAGGGAGTGGCTTTCGAAAACCTGTTTCTGAGCTTGCCAAAGGAAGTGCCCCTGACTGGAACACCAGCAGTCCTATGGGACTCTCTTTGAGGGCTCAGAGATAGTTCCTCACATTCTGAACCCACTTCCATGCAATCAAATTTGGTTTCATTAAATTTCATCCCATTTGATTTAATTCAACTCACATCAGTTTAATTCAACAAATATGTATCAAATTCCTACTATGTGCAAGACCATGGAAATTACACAAGTGATCAAGCAAAGGGTTTCTGAGATAAGGGAGACTGAGATTACTAAGCTCAAAAATAGCCCCAAATTTGTGGCTCTAGCTCCAGAACATATCTGGAATCCATCTGCTTCTCTTCACTGCCACCCCAGTCCACGCTAATCTCCTCTTCTGGATTATGGCAAGAATTTTAGACCCACCCCCCAGACGTCCTGATTTCCTCTGTCCCCTTCAGTACATCATGCAACAGTATAACCTTTTAAAAATGCCAATTAGATCCTGCTGGAAATCCTTCAGTAGTTTCTTATGCACTTGGGGTTTTCAGATTTTTTGAATTACATCCAAATTCCATATTACATCCATATGCCTATTAGGCCCTGCATAGTCTGGTCCCTGGTGACCTCTCTGACCTCACCATATTTTAGTGTAAATTTTGGTGACTCCTTTTGAGCCAAAAGAACCTTCTATTTCTAAAGCAACATGTCACATCCTTCACTCCTCGGGATCTTTGCACTTTCTCTCTCCTCTGCCTTTGTGCTTGATGTTGACAGTGACTTAGTCTTGATTTTAGGTTTCCTCTTGATGTCACTGACTCAAAGAGGCCTTCTGGACTACAGTCCCAAGCATGTCTATGCTCTACCAGTGCCTCGGCCCCACTTTACTCTGGTCATTTCTTTGCGATCATTCAACATAATTTATAATTATCATATTTAATTCTTTCTTTCTTTCCAATTCTTCCTACTGGAAGAGGGCCTGTATTTCCCAGCACCAAGTGCAATGCCTGTCATATAGTAGATGTGAATTGAAATTTGTTCAATGAGTGAACACCTAAATTAATTATTCTAAAAGGTAAAAGCGGAACTACCACAAGAGGAACTGAGAGAAGTGTGGGTGCTCATGGGGGAAGCAGGATAGGGAAGTCAGGAAAGCCTTCCTGGCAAAGGTGGACTTCAGGTAGGCCTTAAGGTCAGGAAGGATTTGGACACACAGAGCTGGAGACTCCCTGCCCCCACCCCCGCCCCCGGCCCCCTAGGAGCAAAGTCCTGGAGGTAGAGATGCAGGGGCGTGCTTGGGGAATGGGGGTAGCTGGGTGTTCTTGGGCTGAAGAGCTCATGGATAGCAGAGCTCTAGATCCCAGTAGAAGCAGGTTCCAATTCTTCCTCGATCACTTAAAAGGTGAATTACTTTTCTTGCAAAGGTGGTGTCCTTTCCTGTGAAAAGGGCATCGTAATAGCCTCTCTCATCACAGGGAAAAGAGCCTAATGAGATGGTGCTGTGAAGTGTTCAGCAGAGCACCTGGCTCGTAGAGAGCACTCAGTAAGAACAGCTGCGGCTTTCGTGTAGTTCATGGGAAAGGGCTTTTGCAGAGTAAGCTGGAATAGGGGTTGAGAACTGTGGACACCAGGGGAAGGTGGCTTGGATTTAATTGGTGTGCAGTGAAGAGTCCTGGGTATCTTTTCAGACTCATGAAAGGGAGAATTCTTGAGTATTGGTGGTTGTTATGGGGACACTGGGAAGGAGCCCCAATATGGCAGTGTTCGGGTCAGCATATGTGTTTTCCCCTGACCCCTACAATATTTACGAACTTTTTTCAATGAGTTCCCAACATTTTGTTGTTGTTGTTGTGTTTTGGGTGATGGTACTGAGGATTGAACCCATGCATCCTTAAAAACTGAGCTACATCCCCAGCCCTTTTTATTTGGTTTTTTTTTATTTTGAAAGGGGGGGTCTCACTAAGTGGCTGAGGCTGGCTTTGAACTTGCTATGCTTTTGTCTCAGTCTACCAAGATGCTGGGATTACAGACTTGTGCCACCAATGCCTGACTTGAATTCCCAACATTTAAAAGTAAGGAAGAGCTCACAAAAGACCATATCAATGTTCAGAACATTGAAGGTCTGGTGACTCTGGGCTTCCTGGCACTGAGAAGCACTGCCCTGATTCACTGTGGTCTGGGCTGCTCACTGTCACGTTCCTCTGGTGTCACCCTCTGCTCACTCATGTCATTTACAGTCCTTGCCTAGCCTCTGTAGGCATCTGGGCATGTGATTCTTGTCAGATAGAGTAACAGGATGGGAAGGGACCTTGGAAGCCGTCCAGTTATGCCAACTGACTCCTGCATCCTGAGCTCTGAGTCTATGCTGGGTTTGTGCCCGGGGCTTTCTGTACTTTTTTCATTTACACCAGACAACAGGAATCATTAATCCTCATTTGGAGGAGGATCATGCCAGGTTGAGACATTTCTTCATGCTGGTGCTTGATACACAAAATAAGACCACCTTGGATTGCTTTCTATTTTGCAGATATAAGAAAGAGGGAAAGAAAATTACTAGAAAAAGCTGGATATGTGCAGAGTGGAAACTCTGCCCTGGCCCCAATTGTGTCCACTATGGCAATCGTATTGACATTCACATGCCACATCCTCCTGAGACGCAAACTCACTGCCCCCGTGGTAAGAACCATCTTGAGACCTGGCCTCTTGTGCACCCTGCCCCTGGCAAGACCAGGTGGGAAGCCCCTTCCCATCTTTGTAGGACCCTGGAATCAAAGCACTCAATCACCATAGGCCAAATTATGTCAGAATTCAGACCCAACTTTTCAGCAACTGCTTGAACTGACCAGGATTCCACGTTAGATCCCAACCACAATTCTTATGCTGTTCATGGCAGGGTAAAGATCATGGTTTGGGAAAAGATCAAAACAAAATGGCACCTGGCTATTCTATTTATATACCATACACTACAAGAAAGAAGATTTGAGAGCATTCTCTGGGTGAGAGGAATTGGAGGTATTGGGAGAGGCAGTGTTGGGGTCAGAGTCCATGCCTAGCTGGGGAGCCAGGTCTGCTCTGTTTGAATCCTGACTCTACTACTTCCTAGCTATGACATCTCTTGCCTTGGTTTTATTATCTGTTAAGAGGAGGATAATAGTCCCTATCAGTGCAGTTGTAAGGACTGAATGAGTATTTTATATAAAGCATGCAGAATCATCCCTGATCCTTAAGTGCTGTATGAGTGTTTGCTGTTCCTGTTAGCCTGATTCTCACCCAGGCCAGGCAAAAGTGGTTTGCAAGCCTTAGAGGAGGAGCTGGGATGAATGTCAGATGGGCCTGCTTTTTACAATGGACCTGAGCAATCGAAGGTAAAGAAATGCAGAGCCAGAGAGAAAATGACCCTTGGCTTAAGGAAAGGAAAAAGCAGCAACGTATTAAACCAAGTGTCTTCAGGACAAGCAGTTGGAGGAAAGTCAACAAAGTTGGGGACCGGGAGGAGAAGGAGAAGGAGGAAGAGGAGGAGGAGGAGGAGGAGGAGGAGGAGGAAGTAAACAAATAAAGCTAAGCTCACAGAGGAAGAATTGTACCTTAAAATTTAGGGTCTCAAGGGGAGAGAATGGGTTATGTTTGAGAAGCCAGGACAACCTTGCTGTCCTGCCTCAGATCTTCTCCCTTCTGGGTCAATAGAGACAAAGGGATATATTTCCTACCATTTTGGTGAAAATTCAAAAGCAACATAAATTAGGATGTCACTGTCCCTAATTTGCTAATCCATCGTTTCTGAGCCATGAAATGAAAAAACAAAATGTTCCTCTGTGAATCCCTACTTTGTTACCATTTTTTTTTATCTCAGTAAGTTTAACCCCCATGAATAGAATGGTTTAGAGCCAAATGCAACTTCCCAGGCTAAACCCTTGTGTCTCTCTTTTGTTCTTCAGGCATTTAGTGTGATTGCCATGTTTAATGTAATGAAGTTTTCAATTGCAATCTTGCCTTTCTCGGTCAAAGCAATGGCTGAAGCCAACGTCTCTCTAAGGAGAATGAAGGTATAACTAACACTGGGTGAGTAGGGAAGAGAGATCTCATTTCTGGGTGGGAAAATACTCGGATGTGGGAATGCTATACCAATCCATTGGAGAGCTGGGTTCCTTGATGGGTTGGCATTGGGAGAAAGATATCCGTTTAGAGTAGAAGTGATAAATAAGTGTGGAGGAGGGATCAGACTGAGTGTTATAGGTGGTCTGCCCTTGTAGGAAAAAATAAATAGAATCTCTATATATGGAGATGATATTTCTGACCTCTACTCTTGATCCAAACAATAAATTTTAAATTATTACAGCAGTGGGTATGAGTTTGCTCTGTTCCTCTGAATCATCCCCCTTTACCTAGTTTGTCCTATTATGAGTGTGGTGATGGAAGTAATAAAGAATGTAGTGGCCTCTGCTTAGTCATTTTATTCATTCATCAAAGATTTACTGCGTGTTTCCTAAATACAAGGCATATGGGAAAAGCAAACATAAGAGAGAGTCTTTACTCTCAAGAGCCCCCATTCTGGTATAGGGCAAGTTACACTAGTAATTTATGTGCATGGTACTGACATAAGCAGTGTGCAAGAAGGGTAGATAAAAGTAGTTTTGAAGTTCAGGTGAGGAACAGAAAAGGAGAATAGAATTCTAATCAAGACAATAGCATTTCAGATATCTATCAATTGATCAGATGCTTATGCACCCAAGCTAGACATCCAGAAGTCATCATAAGCATCTTTGGTTCCTGCACCCTGCTTCTCACTCTCAGCATCTAACAATTTAGAACCCTGTTGAGTCACCTCCCAATTTCCCCAATTTTAAGAGGCACCATTTTAAGATTGGATTGGAGGGTGCACTGTTATCATATTCTGAACACAACACAAGAATCAACATTACCACATTCATTGTAGGTATTGTTATATCAGGGGGAAATTAAAGGTGCTTCTAGACTAGGAGAAGGATGTTATTTCTTGATTCCTTTATTTCATAACTTTTATTCAGGACCCCCATAATTTTGCATCTAAACTGTCAGTTCTTTATGAACCAATACAACGTTGTTCTCCTTAACCTCATATTGCGCTCATCTCCCAGAAACCTGCTAGAATATTTTAGGGCTGGAGCAGCGGCTCAGCAGTTAAGAGTACTTGCCTGGTGTGCCCCAGGTTCAAACCCCAGTACCACATACACAACTAAGTGTCAGAAAAGTAATAATCAGATGAAAAAATAAATAAAATGGATTCGTTATCTCTCTCTTTAATATACATATATATGTATTATATTTGATCACGATTCTTACTTGTGACTCCAGCCCTCCACCAATGGCACCTCAGTTTTTTCTCCACTTGTTTCCCATTCCCTTCCTACCTTGAGCCCTGTGACTCAAGAAATCCTGGATCTCTCGTTCTTGGCCCATCTCTCCCCACCCTAACAACAAACCCTGTTTTGCATGTGACCCTTTTCTTTCCCATGTTGTGTCATCCACTCAAATGTTCTCGTCCTCTCTCCTGTCCCTCATCTTTGCCTATACAGCCTCAGTTTAGGTGTCAACTGTGATGGGGAGTCAAGTATCCCTTCTCTGGAAATTATAGTGCTTTGTCCTTGTCACATTGCACTGAAAAGATCTGTGCATGTTCCCATCTCCTCCTAGACCAATCTCCTAAGAACCAGGCCTTATTTACATTTGTATTTCTGTTGTTGACCCTGTAGCCTGGCACATGGTAGTGGCTTTGCAAATGTTTTCTCAAACTGAACTGAGTGGGGATGTAGAAGAGGACACAGCAGAATCTTAAGCTCATGACCCTTGGTTTCATATACATCAGTGTCAAGCAGTGAAGTCCATCACCCAAAGACTGGCAAAGGCCAATTATTTAAGGAATGAGGGTGAAATGTAGCTGGGATTAGCATTCTCCAGTGTGGGTGAGTCACACAGCCTTCATGGTTAAAGAGGTATCAGATAGGCAATAACTTCGGGATCTTGTTCCTGGATGTCCTGGATAAAATTGCCAAGATTATGATTTGGTGTCATTAGAAGATATATTGGGAAGAATCTTGCAAATGGATGACATCTGCCCATCTAATTTTGTCTCTTTACTCTTAGAAAATTCTCATAGATAAAAGCCCCCCATCTTATATCACCCAACCGGCAGACCCAGGTACTGTCTTGCTTTTAGCGAATGCCACCTTGACATGGGAGCAAGAAGCCAGCAGGAAGAATGACCCGAAGAAAGTACAGGAGCAGAAAAGGCACTTTTTCAAGAAACAGAGACAGGAGGTATACACAGAGTGGAGTCCATCAGCCCAGGGATTTGCTAGTTCAGAGGAACAAAGTGGCAGCCCCAAATCAGTTCTGCACAATATAAGCTTCGTGGTGAGAAAGGTGAGTGTATAAGCTTTGCATTCTATAATGAAACCCCGAAGACAATTAACTTCCAAGTTGATTCTGGCTCACTGTTCTGGAGGTTTCCATCCAAGATTGATGGCCCCTTGGCTTTGGTCCTCTGATGAGGGTAGCTTATTATAGTGGGAAGAGTATGGCAGAGCAAGGCATCAAGAGAAAGAGAAATAGATCAGGTCCCACATCCCCTTTGAGGGCATGCCTCCAAGACCCAAGGACCCTCCACAAGTCCCCTCCCCCTAAAAGTCAACACCACCGCCTGATAACACCACCCTGATGACCAAGCCATCAACACATGGACCTTGGGGGAACTTTCAACATCCAAACTGCAGCAGTGGGTGTGTGTTCTGGAAGTATGGCCTCACCTTGTGTTGCATAGCTATGGTCTTCCCAGCCTCATAGAATTCAGTTTGAGCTGGAGGTGGTGGGGAGATGTCTAACCAGGTTCTTTGTTGCCCTCCCACGACAATTTAAGAACCGTGTGCGTGAACATTGGAGACATCCTTCTCAAGCTGAGTTCCAGAAGATTTTTTCATATTAGTACAGGTTTTCGATGCCTCTTTTGGATCCAGTTGCAATTTTGAACGGGCAGTCCATCTTGGGTAGTAAGTCTCAAACTGACTAGCTTTCATAAATCTTATTAGATTTATTCTTAACATTGGAGTATTAAGATAAATCACAATAACTGACAGAAGCATTTACCACTTATCAGGTACATAATTAACTCATTTAGTCACTCCAGTAACTCTATGAGGTAGGTACTATAATACCTTCAACTCTATAATCGGGGAAACTAAGGCACAAGGAAGCTAAATGACTTGCCCAATGTCAAGTGGCAGAAGAGGGCTTTGCACCCATGATGTCTAATTCCAGAGTTTGTACTCTCAGCCACCATACAATACTGCTCTTGTAAAAAAGCAAAATGAGATCCACAGGCAACCCAGCAAATGCCAGCCAAGACCGTCAGAGGTTGTGGGCCCTCCCTTTCATCAGGACTGAGAATAAAGTTTTTAGATGAAGCTATGACTTTAGGGACTGCTTAGCTTTCTCTTGCATCTTTTTGTACTAGGAACTTGGCATCAAGGTTGCAGTGTTGATTTTGCTACAGAGGGCTCAGCATTAATCTTTTGCCTAGAATTTTAATCTCCCATCTTGTTGACTCTTTCCTTATGCAAACACTATAGAAGGAGAGGTTCTTATTTATTATGCAATGTTAAGCTCAATAGGCAGCATGAAAATGGCACCTCTTGTAGCTAACAAGGCTGTCTGCCGCATATTCATTGGGAACAATATTTGATGTGCATGGACTGAGTGCAATTGATCTCAGGTCTCGGCTAAATGCTGTTGAGTGCAGCCACTCTGCCTTTCTCACTTTCTTGTGGCCTCTATGGTGCAGCCCCTCACTGCTCCAACACTGCTTTCCCTGTTACTTTAGAAAGGCCCAGGAAACTGCTCTCATCTTGCAAAGAAACTTCCATTTAACTCTCCCTTTGCTTTACTCTAAATGCTCCTTTCAGTGCTTTGGTAATGTACGGATTTGTCATCAAGAGCATGGTCAATGTTCTGTGAAATAAGTGAAAGACATACTGGGGGTGATTCCGTTGTCGTATAGGTTCAGAGGATGCTTCTGGAGCTTGGTGGACCTTGGTTCCAGTACCAGCCAATTGATCTAAGTTCCTGAAATCTCTTTATCTGATCCTTGGATTTTATAACAGTACCTATTTCACAAGGTGATTGTGAGAATGGAGAGACTCACACACAAAAAAAAAGTGCTAAGCTCAAAGGAAGTCTCAGCTGATGTTAGCAACCACTCTTGCATTTTTCCTTTAACAACAATCATGTCCAGCTTAAGTGCTGCCCTTAAATGTCCTACATTCAGGCCATCCACACGTTTCCAAATTTAGCTCCACAATTCCATTAATCTCTATCCTTCAGGATGAGGGCAGAGTGTGTTATTCAGAGTTATGTCCTCAGCCAGAGCCAGTGCCTAGCTCAGATGTTCCCAGTTTTGTTTGCTGAAAGAACAAATGAATAATCAGAAACCGGGAGGATGCAGGTTTCATGGTTTTCTGCTGAAGACAAGGATGAATCTAGAAGGCTCTTACCTGGCCCTTCAAAATAGACAGGACTGAGGGAGAGTCAAGTACTCAGTGAGGCTGGATCCACACCTGTGTTCTCTTTGTCCTAAAATTTCCACGATGACAACTCCTTTAAGTCCTTTTAGTGGAATTAGGATTGGCTTCATATATCTGCAGCTTTAATGAAACCATTAGCTCTATAAGAGCAGGGACCGCATCTGTCCTGATCATTGTTTATCCCCAATTCTTAGCATGGTATCTGGTGTTTAGTAAAGATTGGTCAAAAGAATTATGGTGAAGGTGGCAATCTTCAGGTGTTGAGTGTGGCAGGCAGGTGATGGGCCTTCTGGTCTAGCTTGGGGTGTGAAAGCAGCCATATTTGACCCTGTGTTGGGTGTCTTTGCTCTAAGTGATTGCAGGGAACAGGTCTAAATGCAAATGTTCTAGAATATTCCATGGGCAATATTGCAGTCTCTGCTTGAACACAGTAGGAGGCATGCCCCCACCTCAGAGTTTCTACCTGGAGATTCTGCCTATAGTAGTTTCCTATAGACGTCTATGTGGCCTCTTCCCTCACTTCCTTCAGGTCTTACTCAAACATCACCTGCAGCAGATGCTATCCATGGCCCATGTGTCTTGGACCTTTAGATGTGCTCTGACCACCTTCCAGTAGTCAGGTCTACATCATGACTGAGGGCTCTCCACCCTACCCGTAAGGCTCTAAGACCTTAACAGCCCAGGGAGCAGCCCACAGACAATGACTGTTGGGGTGTTTATATAAAATCATGCTCAGTTTCCAGAAGTTCCATACAATATGGAGCTTCACTTGCTTCCTGTGGGAGCTGACTTATTAGTCACCTATGGCCACCCTCCTTTTCCTGTGTCACTTCCCATTTCCCTCTTGGTGTTTCCTGTACCTCCCAAGTTGGTTGATTTCACTCAAACCCTTGATTCAGTGTCTGATTCTGGGAGAACTCAAGTTAAGAAGTCTACCTGTCCAGGGAGGCTTTCCTGGCACCCCACCTCCACCACACTCCTTTTCCTTTCCTGTTGCATCTTCCTCTGTGGTGGGCATGGAGATACTCTTCACTTCCATTGCTTGCTGTCTATCTTCCCCAACTAAAGCATAGCTCTGTGGGGGCAGACAGAGTTGGTCTGTTGTGCTCCTTGTTGCATTATATTCTGTCTGGTGCTCAGAGCATCGCCTGGCACATAGTGAATCCTAAATAACAATTTGATGGCTGAATTAATAAATCTGCAGCTGTAGAGTAATTCATGACTCCAACATGTTGAAATAGTCCAATTGCTCAGTATTTTAAAATTGAGTTGTTATGGTGGAGGAATTCATCAAAAATGACTTGAAAAGCATCCAGCGCTTCATACCCCCTGGGCTGTATAGACTTTTACCTTCCATTAGATTTGCCTTCCTGGAATCTGGACACAGGACAGTGCTCATGTCCGTGGCCTATGTCTCCCAGACCAGCACAAGGCTGTTTTACATCAGTGCCTGTACATGATTTCTAAAAGCCCTCTGGGTGCTCCGCTATGCTGCACAAGGGAGAGCACTTAATTAAGACTTACATTCCTGCATCCTCCCAGACTGTGTGTACTGTTTGGGATGTGAGGCTGCAGCTGCCATCTCATAGAGCCAGTAGTAACCCCTTCCTGCCCCCTGGCCTAGCCAACATAGAGTGGGAGGGACACCTTTGGTCCAAGACCCTCCAAGAAGGCAAGGGAGTGACTGTGGCTTATTTCTTTCTCTGGCAGGGGAAGGTCTTAGGCATCTGTGGGAATGTTGGAAGTGGAAAGAGTTCCCTCATTGCAGCTCTCCTGGGGCAGGTAAGATGGGTGGTGAATACTGTGAAGACGGGGCGTTAGCATGACAGTGAAACGATTCCCTTTCTGCAGAGTTTGGAGGACTTTCCGGTGGTGGAATAGTGAACTGAGCACTTGGGCTTGGCTGTGCTAGGTTCTGTGCACAGAGTCAACCATGCTTTCTGGGAGGCTGATATGCTTGGCAGCTCCATGCCCTTTGGCTAGACAAGGGCTACGCTTTTCATGCCCTCTTGGCTTTGCCTCCTGAGGATGTGTATTAAATGATGTTTGCTTCCTCGCCTAGTCAAAGGCAGAGACGGGTCATTAAGTGCATGGTTTTCCCCAGAACCTGGCTGTACTGATTTAGAAAATCCAGCAAGGCAGTTTCATGGAGAACAAAGGAGTCTGGGACTCAGGTGACTTTAGATGTCCTTGTCCCTTGTTCATCTCCAGGACCTGGCCAGCGTCTGCCAAGAGCAGATACTCACCAGGCCTGCCTTGATGAAGGAGTGGTTGAACAAATGTACTAACTAAAGCAAAAACGTTCCCCCAACTTCTCTGCAAGCCTTACATGGGAAGAGGGAAGAAGCCGGGTCCTGTCCCTTCTCTCCCACCACTACCTGTGTGACTCCAGGGGAAACAGTGGAGCCATTTACTGCACTCACAGGCCTCCATGCTGTCATGGTTTCTAAGTTGCATCCTAAATAAATGAGAAAATTTCTGGGGAAAAACATTAAGTCCTTCTTCTCCCCACTCAGCTGCCCCTAAAGAAAAGTAGGGGAGAAATTTGTTGCAGTGGGGATTGCCTTGCAACAGAAAGACGTTGGGGTGCTGCTGTGCAAATGAAGATACCTGGCTCAGTGGAGCAGAATAGGGGAGGGTCCTGTGTGTTTTATAAGCTCCAACTCTGTAGAAAGAGTGACATCCCCTTCTCTGCCTAGAGGTGGAGGTGGGGGCTGAGTTGGGTGGCCCCCTGAGTTCACCCACACTCTGGGATTCAGTGTGTTTGACTCTGCGATGACTGTGGAGTCGGCAATGATGTTGGAGATGATCCAGTCCAATTCTTGCCATAAGAACATGGATCCTCTTGACAGCGTAGGAGCTGATCGAACCTATGCTCAGAGATTTCCAGTAATGGAAAACTCATTATTTCATACCCAGTTATCTCTTTGGAGTGTTTTGATATACACTGAAATGAAATTTTCTTCCTTTTTAACTTCTATACGTTCTCCTTTGGAACGTCTCAGAGAAAATAGAATGCCTCTCCCTTGAGAGAGAGGTGAGATCAGACCCCTCACCACAGGTACTGGGAAGGCAGGAAACCCATGAGTCTGCTGGATTCACTGCCTGTCTCAGCCCCTGCTCACTGTTTAACCTTAGTTGGGTAAATTCACCCCTCCGAGTCATGCTTTCTTCATCTGTAAAATGGAGCTTAATGAGTATGAAATGAGAAAATTTATGTGATGGTTGAAGGAGGATTCCCAAAGCCAGTCATGGTGATAAAAATCTTTACATACATTTCACAAGTGCCTGGAATGTACCTGCGTGTTTTTTCCCATATTTTTATTGGTACGTTAGAGTTGTAAACAATGATGGGATTCATTGTTACCTGTTTGCATGTGCACACAATGTAACAATCTAATGTGGCCAATATCATTCCCCCAAATCTCCACATTTCCTGCTTCCTCTCTCCCTCTGGTCCCCTTTTAACTACTTTACTGGTCTTCCTTCAATTTTCATGAGATCTGTCTCTAACTTTCTTTTCTAGCTTCCACATAAGAGAAAAACCCTTGATTTTCTGAGTTTGGCTTATTTTACTTGACATAATATTCTCAAGTTCCATCCTTTCTTGCAAATAACATAGTTTCATTTTATTTTTGGTACCAAAGATTGAACTCAGGGATGCTTTACTACTGAGCTACATTCTGCAGCCCTTTTTATTTATTTATTTTTTATTTTGAGACAGGGTCTCACTAAGTTACTTAAAGCCTTGCTAAGTTGCTGAGGCTGGCCTTGAACTTGCCATCTGCCTGTCTCAGTGTGTTAGTCAGCTTTTCTGTTGCTGTGACTAAAATACCCAACAAGAACAATTTTAGGAGGAAAAGTTTGTTTGGGGACTCATGGTTTCAGAGGTCTTAGTCCATGGAAGGCTGGCTCCATTCCCCTGGGCTTGAGGTGAGGCTGAACATCATGGCAGAAGGCATGAATCTGGGGAGCAGAGAAGATTCATGCCAGATACAAAATATGTACCCGAAAAGCATACCCTCAATGACACACCTCCTCCAGCCACACCCTACCTACCCTTTGGTTGCTGTTAATCCCTACCAAGGGATTAACTGTTAATCCCTACCAAGGGATTAACTCACTGATTGGGTTAAGGCTTTTACAGCCCAATCATTTCACCTCAGCCTTCCTGCATTGCCACGCACGAGCTTTTGGGAGACACGCTACATTCAAACCATAATACTAAGCCTCCTGAGTGGCTGGGATTACAGGTGTGTGTCATTGTGCCTAGCCATTTCATTCTTTATGACTGAATAAAACCCCACTGCCTACATATTTAATGTACTATTTTTATTATTGTTATTGCTATTATCATTGTCTCTTCTCCAAGTCCAATTCTATGTCCCTTGGACCATTCTTGAAATGAAATGGCACCCTGTCCTTTGTCATTCTTCCCTGCCCTCAAGCACACTGCTGCTGTCCCATGAGCATCAGCCTCAGCACCATGGCCTTCCTCAGAGTCCTCCTTCCCAGTGTCTTTGAACATTGCATCACCACTAATGTTTACCATAATCTAACAGAAGTTCATCATATGGGGTCATTTTAAATTGCCTTATGTACCTAGGGTCACAATCTGGAGCCCAGGCACATATTTGATCCTATTGCTTGTTGTTTGAAAAGTCCCAACAGCCCACATGAAACTGGATTTTCCATTCCTTTTGAAAAATCAGAAACTCTGGTCACACCTGGTCCACATCCTTGCAAGGTGCCAAGTGTGCAACCAGATGGGGCTGCTTCCTCAAGGTGCATACTAGGGCCACCATTCGCCACAGTGCAGGTTGTGTCCTGCTTCCTGGAGACTTGGCAAAGGGTCAGAAACTGCCAGTGCACCAGGAAGAAGGGGAGCCTCTTGTGATCCTTTGGTTTAGAAGGTGTCTTACTGTAGTTGGCACAGGGTGCCAAGTGTGTGACAGCAGCCCTGCAGCCTGTGCTCTCCAGTTAGCAGTAGGGCTGGACATACCCCCTCCCTAGAGTTCCCTCCTGGACCCTTGCAGGTGTCTCACTTTGAGATTCTTGGTCCGCACAGTGGGGCTTTGCCAGTGTGTGGACAAGGCAGTCTGTGAACCTCATGCCACCTTCATAATCAATGTTCACAGAATAAGTGGCTGGCAGGGTGCAATGGGCACTTGGAAAAGGCCTGAGGTTTGGCCTCTGAGGCTTTTCTGGTATCATCACTCCAGATGCAGTTGCAGAAAGGGATTGTGGCTGTCAATGGAACTTTGGCCTATGTTTCACAGCAAGCATGGATCTTTCATGGAAATGTGAGAGAAAACATATTATTTGGAGAAGAGTACAATCAACAAAGGTAACATTAACTTTTAAAGTGTGAGGCTCTATAGTATTTGGTACGCTCTGTTGCAGATGCTGATGCCATTGGTAATGATCACTGAGTGGGTTTCTTTAATGAGTTCTGATGAAACGTTCATTGCATCTGCACAGACGCTGATTTTTCCTTCCTGACCCCAGAGTTGGGGAGAGGCACCTTCTGCAGACCTGTGACTGCACACTGAGGAGAGGATGCAATTGGCACTTTGTTCCCAGGGCAGAGTACCATATGTTCTGTGGTTCTCTGAAACAGGGCATATGTTGTCTGACTGGAGAAAAATGAATCTGGCAATTTTGCTTTAGGCTGAGTAACCAAAACTTCGCTTGGAATCGTGAGCAGCAGGCATGCAATTAATCAGGCCTGACATTATTAATTGGCACCAGTGTTCTCAGGATATATTGTCGTTAGTGTCCTCCAAATGATCTAATGAAATAAAAGCAAAGGTGCAGCTATAATCATTTGATACATGTTAGGCCATTATCTTGAAGCTCTGGGAAGAAATGGCTTCTTAGCTGAGTGTGGTGTGGGGCTGTGTGTATTCTCTCATTTGAGTTCCCTAACCACCTCTTCAGAGGTGAGTCTGGCATCACATCCCCATTTTACAGATGAAAAAGCTGAGACCCAGTTGAGTTGACTGGCCCAAGGTCAAAGCTATTAAATGGTAGACTTGAGTTTGGGACTTATGTCTTCAACTCTAGTATCATTTGCTGGAGCTGGAACTGTGTGACAGCTGGGTCACTCAAAAACCTTCCCAGGCTCCACTGTACTGAAATAAAAAGAGACAGTTGGTCTTAGGAATCTGGCTAAGGTTTGGACTTTCTCAAACTGTTGTGTGAACCCACAAACTCTGTCCCTGCTGGCTGGCATTGGCCAGCATGTGCAATTCTCAGCAAGAGGCCCATTACCTCACCTCCTCCTCCCCCTGGCATCCTGTCACCAGGAGGCTCAGGTATGACAGGAAGGTTTAATCAGCATGGGAGTCCTTGGCAGCAACCAGTTGGCCCTGTTTAATTCTCCTGGTCCTGGCCTCCTTTGCCGGTGCCTCCTCCTACCCCCATCTAGAATGCTTCTCTTTCTACAGAAGCAGCCTGGGAAGTGAATTCCTTTATTTATCAACAAGGAAGTTCAAAGGTCAAATAATTACCAAATGCATGCCGTATCAGGACACCATGGGAGACAGAGATGGTTCAGATGAACCTTCGCCCTCAAGGTGCTCAAGTCTGGAAGGGGCTGTAAGACAGGCACAGAAATGGCAGTGCATCAGGGAGGATCTTGTTGCGTGGCAGGAGACGTGCCAGGTTGTCCAGTGGCAGCAGGAATCACCAGAGGGTGGAGATCAGAGAGGTGGCACTTGATTGGGCCTTGAAAGATGAATCAAGTAATCACCACATGTGGAGTCTTTAGCAGAGGTCTGGCTCCTAGGTTAGAAATTGTGACTGTCAGGACCACAGGAAGTAGGAGAGTGGGAAGAAATTTAAGGTGAGGGTGGGGAGTGGATGAAGATATGCTGAGCAGCCTGGTCTTGCAGTTGAAGACTGGTGAAAATATTAACTCTCTCAATAGAGGATTTGCTGGGTATAAGACATGGAGCTAATGGTTTTGCCATTCCTTCTCCACTCTCGCAGCAACCCAGTGAGTTATCAGCCCAACTTTACTGAGTGGAAAATGAAGGTCAGAGGTACAGTCACTTGTCCAAGGTCACACAGTTGGAATCAACCCCACCTTATTCTTATTTCAAAGCCTTCAGCCACAGTCACTGTGTACTAGTCTTAAAGTTGGTATATGAGTGTGATGCTCAGGACTGTGCCCAGATTCTCTTCTGGGAGCCGTCAAGTGCTGTCAGGGGCCTGTTTGCCACCTGACGTGCAGCTTCTCATGACCTGCCCACTTTCTCCCTGCCACTGCCCCTTTAATTGGAAGGTGCATCTTATAGAGTCTGAGATATGGGGCCTGCCAGTTGTGCATTGCAGAAGCAGGATCCTGAGGAGGAGGAGGATGTGATAATGGAGATGCTAATGGTGTCTGTCAATCACTCAGCCAATCACCAATTAGCCCCTGTGGAGGCAGCAGCCTATCCAGCAGGACCAAAGCTAGAGTCCAGTTGTAGGGTCTGGCAGCTGCATGGATGGGGCACAAACCTGACTGCCACCTGGCGCACCTGTCACTCAGAGCAGAAGCTGTGCATGAGTGGCTGTGCATGGGTGAGGGGTACTGTAATGCCCTGGGGAAGGTTCTGCTTATGGTGGGGCTGAGTGGGGTTGAGGTACTGAGAAATCCAAGGGAGGAGAATATGAGCTTCTTTCATGATGCCAGCCTAGACATCCCTCTAATCCCTGACTTTTCTAGATCACACAGTGCCAGAGTCCCAGGGATGAGCTTCTCCCTGGGGTTGAGTGGCAGCATGCATAGTGTGAGCTTCTTAGATTTGCTATCCTTTACAGATGAGCTGCTTGTTGCAGCAGCTTGACTGCAGCCCAGCTGGTTAGGACCCCACAAGTCAAACTCCCCAGATCTCCAGGACTTGACAGTGGCTGATGCTGAGGGAGCAAAACAGAGAGGCAAAGAGGCCCAAGAGCGAAGGTCCACTCCCACTTGGTCTCTGTCCCCTTTAGGCAACATTCTCTATGCTTCTTCGGTGTCCTTGGTTATCCAAGGAGGAGAACATTATTCTCTCCAGCTTGGTAGGAGTGATGGGTGAATGCAGTAGTTTTGTGGAGCAAAAGGGACTCAACAGATGTCAGGGTGTAAACACCCAAACCCATGCTGTTGGGCTCCTCTGAGCACATCTCCTCTCTTCCATTCAAGATCTTGCTTCTGCAAGAATCCGTCCCCAGTGACTTCAGCCTGCATGGTTGACCCACTCTCTGATTCCCATGAGCGGTTAGCAGTTGGCACTCCCAGTGTTCCCTTCAGGGTAATTGTGTACTCTGATGTCATCCTCCCTGTATGGTAGGGACCCTGCAAGGTGAGGAGCCAACTCTCAGTCAAGTGTGTTTCAGGTCATGGGAGGGGCACCAGGAGCCAAGGGGATGCTGCCCTTGGGACGTCCAAGACAAGGCAGCTGGCTAGGGAGTCACTCAGTAAGGAACAAAGGTGCCTTCGGAAGCAGCCCAGGGCAGCAGTGCTATGGGGTCTCCCTCCTCGTGCTGACTTCTGACTTCGTGCCCACAGGTATCAGCACACAATTCGTGTCTGTGGCCTCCAGAAGGATCTCCGCAGCCTCCCTTATGGAGACTTGACCGAGGTGAGCGGAGCTGGGAGCTGAAGCCCACCACAGCTGCCTGGCAGCCCAT
Organism: Aplodontia rufa; assembly: GCA_004027875.1. Classification (NCBI taxonomy): domain Eukaryota; kingdom Metazoa; phylum Chordata; class Mammalia; order Rodentia; family Aplodontiidae; genus Aplodontia; species Aplodontia rufa. Next base: position 76,880 of record PVKS010003285.1, on the reverse strand, counting down.
TTTCCTAGCAGACCCCAGACCTGTCATCAGATGCCCTGGAGGTGGAAAGGCTCCAGGAAATTTGGGCAAAGTTCATGTTCTGACCACCCAGAATTCTCTATCTGGGTCTGTACTTGGTGGACATCACAGTGGATGTGGCACTAAGCCCACTTGGGTTTGGTTCATCATGGACACTACCAGGTGCCACTCCCAATCTGCCTGGTCGTCTTGGGAAAGGCTTCTGGTGAAAGCTGCTTCTCTGCCTCAGGGACTAGCTCTGTCCTCCAAAGCAGGGACCCTGGGTGTTGCTTGCAGCAGAAATCTCAAGGGCTCCTTCTTGCCTCACTTGCTCTGCCCAGTCCAGAAGTATGGGGGTCAGACATTGCCCCTGGAGTGCTTGTCCAAAGAGCCTGGCTGGGACTTGGGCTGATTTTACCGATTCAAGTGATCCTGGAGAATCACCATGCCATCCTCCTCGCTTCCTGGCTTTCTTGTGCCCTTTGCACAGTCTGTCCCTCTTTGCCCAGGAGCCCACATGCAGCTCAGAAAGCTGAAGTTCTCCAAAGAAAAGTTGAGTCGAGAACACACCATCTTTCCCTGCTAGCGCTCTCAATCTCCCGGTCAGGCGAATGGGCCCACACAGCCTTCCTGGCCTGGCATCCTGCAGCCCTGGCCTGCTCCTCCAGGTTATGCTTCTGTTTACCCCTTCCTGCCAGAGTGTTCATTCACTCATAGCCTCTCAGTGTCCTCCCCTGCTCTTGTCACCCTGCTTAGAGTTCCAACCCCAACTCGCTTCCTTGAGGAGATCTTCCCCTGTCCCACAGCCCAAGGCAATTTTCTCCAAAGCACTAGGAATATGCATCTCAGTTGGCACTCCCTGGTACCATTATTGTGTATATAACTCCACCCACTGAAAGCATGAGCTCCTGAATGAGATCAGGCACTTATCTTGCCCATCGTGAGTCCAGTCCCCAGTGCCCAGCTCAGTACCGAAACTGCCGAACATAATCGGGTTCACTTGGATGGAATCCCCTGAAATTAGCAACCTGGGTTTTTCATTCTTTCAGTAAATATTTACTGAGCATCTATTCTATGCCCAGCATGGTACTGGGCCTTAGAAATGTGATAGTGAACAGGGACCGTGCACCCTCTCTTTGTGGAGTTTAGACTCACCTATGGGTGGGGGGGATGACTGCTCCCCTGGAAGGGTGCAGAAGGCTCCCTCCTGTTCATGGGTTGTTCCCCCAGAGCTACCTGCTGGTATCATTGGTCATGAGATATCGCCTCCCTGTGGGCTGTGCTTTGGAATGGGGATGAGGTGACGCAGGTGCCCATCACTCAGCGTTGGAAGAGTCTGTTCCCTAGATGCCACCGCCCACTGGGCTTTCAGGGGAGGTACGAGAAGCAGAGCTCTTCCACTTGCCCATGTCTAGTGTGGTGGGTGGGGAGTCTGCGTGAAATGATGATCAGTCTGTATATCTTTCCCCTGAATCCCTAGAAGCTTCAGGAAGCTCCTGTCCTTTGAGAACTGGGACCTGATGATGGGTGCTGCCATTGTCCCTGTCCACAGATTGGGGAACGAGGTCTCAACCTCTCTGGGGGTCAGAGGCAGAGGATCAGCCTGGCCCGCGCTGTCTACTCAAACCGTCAGCTCTACCTGCTGGATGACCCTCTGTCAGCTGTGGATGCCCACGTGGGGAAGCATGTCTTTGAGGAATGTATTAAGAAGACGCTCAGGGGAAAGACTGTCGTCCTGGTGACCCACCAGCTGCAGGTGACTGGGACACGCAGGACCCATGAGGTCTCAGGATGTGTGTGGCACTGGATGCGCACGGTCTCCTGTTCTGTCTAACCTATTGTCCTCACCTGAGTCTGTCCTCACCTGGACAGGTGTGGAGGGAGCAGGAGACATAAGTGATTCCCCCAGCCGTCCAGGCCTCTCGGTAGCCTGGTCTGCTCCTCTGTGTGTGCCCTCCTTTGGTTCTGCCTTTTGGTTCAGTGGAGCCAAAGTCTCTCCTCCATCACAGTGAATGCTCCATGAAAAATTGACTCTGACCTGTGGGTTGGACATGAGGTTCTGAGCCACTGGTGATGAGGACATGGGAAGCCAGAAGGAAACGGTCACACCCCATCCTTCCTCCAACAAGCGCTGGGCAGCCTGAGGCCAGGGAAATCTTGGTTGGGATGATGGGGTGGTGGATCCACTAGATGAAGGGCCCAGGACTTTGGGGTGAAAGTTAAGAGGAATTGTTTCCCTGCTTAGAACCTCACCCTTTTGGGGGAAGACGTGTCTCTCTGAGGTTTGGGGACTGAAGAATGTGACTGGGGTTATCCTGGAGAATCTAGCAGGGTTGGGACAGTCCTCATTGCATCAGTTCACACAAGGGGGTTCTGAATGCCTTCTGGGAATCCAGGACCCTTCTCCATCTTGAGTCAATCCAGGTTTCCTTTTTCTCATGCTGCTCCCTCTCACCTGTCCCCAGACTTGGGCAATGCACGTTTGGGTGCATGCTTGCATGTGTGTGTGTCTGGGTGGGGGTGTCTCTGGTAGGAGGAGAGATCCCATGGGGCTGACCTGCATTGTGAGGCCCATTGGGGCAGGGGAGCAGAAGCCCTGTCTTCTCTCCCTCAGGGAACGTGTTTGAGTGCAGGAAGCAGGCCTTGTTGCCTTGCAAGGGTAAGCCAAGCTGGGATGGGAAAGAAGGGTGGTAGCAAATGAGGTTACCATGGCTACAGGACACTGCAGCCAGCATTTTGGGATCCCCTGGCAGTGACCAAGAGGACAAACCTGAGGAGTATTTCAAAGACCAAGCTAAATCAGCTTTCCTATTACTGTGGCCCTGCCCTGAACTGGCCTTAGCCCAGGGCTAGACTTCTGGTCCCAGAATAAACCCCAAGTATTCAAAAGTTGCATTGTAGGCTATCTGGATTTCTTGGAGTGGGCTGGATCACCTCCTGGAAGTGCTAAACTGGGTGGGTGTGGATTAGCGCTCTGAGCTCCTCTGCCTGCGCAGGTCAGGTTGGGGTGGAGAAGGCTGGATTTCTCCTGGAGCTCTCAGCAGTGACAGGGACTGGACACTGGACCAGCCAGGTCACTGAATGTGATAATCACGGCTCTGGCCTGTGAATGACTGGTCCCTGGAGACAAGTTGCAGTGGAAAGGGCTGTTCTCCTGAGGGTCCTGGGGACCTGGAGGATATACCTCCCACCTGACAAGAGAGTCAGAGCTCTCCCTCCAGCAGTCCTCAGGGAGGGGAAGTCATAACCTCAGCCCTGCCCCACCTTTGACACTCAGGGACCCCAGGATGACGGTGGGCAAGCACTGGCCCCTCCCCCTCAGCCTCCCTGAGTCTGTCTACTTCCCCTCAAGGTCATTGAGGATCACTTTTTGTGTGTTTGAAAATGCAGGCTGCCACCAGGTGGCATCAGAATCCTGGTCTGGTCGTCCCATCCATTGTCTGGGAGGAGGGGACTCAGGGCTCCAGAACAGGAGCCCTGGGGCTTTTCCAGAACATTTCTGTCTCTGCTGCTTTTACTCTGGGTGCCTCTGAGTGGCTGGGCTGGGCAATTGTTCTTCTATTTACTTGAGGAAACAAATGAAATGAGACCAGCGACTGCCACTGGTGCTAACCCAGGTCAGGTTCGTGATTGTGTAGAATAAAGCTGCTCGAATCTGCCTGGTCCGGCTCAAGTGTACTGGGGGCTTGCTGCCCAGCAGGGGCTTTACCAGGAGTTTTTGGAGGGGTGGGTGGTGGGTCCTGGCACAGGCAGAAAAGGCTGTGGGGTGGCAACAGGCCCACAGAGGCCTCAATTTCCCCATCTGGAAAATCATCTAGTAATAAAACTGCCCTTCTTGCAATGCGGGAATATGGGAGATGGAGAGATAAGAGGCGAAGCCAAGCTCTGAGAAGTTAGAAGACTGTGTGCAAAGGTGAGAGGCTGTTGTCTAGAGAGGCTTTGTCAGAAAGTGCCTCAGCTGGGCACTGAAAGGCTGTTCCTTATGTGGACCCTCTGAGGAAGTGTCCAAGTTATGAGAATTGCTATCACTTAACCTTTTGGGCATCAACCTCTTCTCCACCCCTGTCAGGTGTACAATGATTAAATGTAACTACTTCTTTCATATATATTTAAAAAAATTTTTGAGACAGGGTATCATTAAGTTGCTGAGGCTAGCCTCAAATTTGTGATCCTCCTGCCTCAGCCTCCTGAGTCTCAATGTTTAGAGACATTCTTGCTTGTCAAAACTGGGGATAGAAATGCTACTGGAACTGAATGATAGAGACCAGAGAGGATGCTAAATATCCTACAATGCACAGGATAACTCTCTGAAGACAGAAGTTTTTAATCCCCAATGTCAATAGTGTCAATATCGAGAGCCCCCATGTTAGACAAGATCAGGACACTGCTTGATGGGAGGCTGGGGTGGGCTAGCCTCTCTCTTATCAAAGTAAGAATTCATTGGCGATCACTTTACTCTCTGTGCAGTTCTTGGAGTCTTGTGATGAAGTCATATTGTTAGAAGATGGAGAGATTTGTGAAAAGGGAACCCACAAGAAGCTAATGGAGGAGAGAGGGCGTTATGCAAAGCTGATTCACAACCTCCGGGGGTTGCAATTCAAGGTAATAAGGCATCTGCGCAGGAGAGGTTGGGAGTCTTCCCTGGTGATGCCTTGCCTGGTAGGAGTTCATTTTGTCTCCAGGACCCTGAACACATTTACAATGAAGCCATGGTGGAAGCCCTTGAGGAGGCCCCCGAGAAGAGAGACGAAGATGCGGGTACAGTCCGAGTTAGACCCTGCCCCTCTTAGATGCTTGGCTCGTGAGTGGACACAGACCTCTCTCTCTTTTCTCACCCTAGTTTTGACTCCAGGAGATGAGAAAGATGAAGGAAAGGAATCTGAAACCAATTCAGAATTTGTAGATGCGAAAGGTATTTACCATGCATTCCCCTGTTTAAATGTTCTTAAGTGCATGTTGGGCACCTACTGGTTGGAATAGCAGGCGTAGGCATTGTGCATGCCATTTGAGGGAGGTGGAATTTTATGCTATACCAGGGTATAAACCTGGGGTTCAACTGCAGTTACACATTCTGGCTCTACCACTTTAACTAGTTTTTTGACCTTGAGCAAGATCATAACAAGACTGAAATTTTAGTTATTTAATCCATAAAATGGGAAATACTGCAGCTGGGTTGGTGGTTCAGTGGTTCAGTCACTTGTCTGGCATGTGCAAGGATCTGGATTCAAACCCCAGCACCACATACGCAACTAAGTGTCTGAGAAACAAAAAAAGCCAGATGAAAAAAATGAATAAAATTGATTCTCTCTTTCTCGCTCTCTTAAATAAAAAAATGGGGAAGTACTAGTACTAATCTCATAGGTTCTTTCAAAGATTAACTGAGAACCTTCACATAAAATGATTAGAACAGTGCCTGACATATAATGACCCTCAATAGTGACTGTTATTAATTGGAGAGATCAAAACAATACCCAGGCTGGGTGCAGTGGTGCAAGCCTGTGATCCCAGCAACTTGGGAGGCTGAGGCATAAGGATCGCAAGTTCAAAGCCAGCTTCAGCAACTTAGTGAGACCCTGTCTCATAATAAAAAATAAAAAGGGTTAGAGATGTGTCTCAGTGACTAAGTGCTTCTGGGTTCAATCTCTGATAACCTCCAAATTTAAAAAAAAGTTAAATGCACAGGGATTAATTGGAGGCAAAAGGCAGCGAGCTGTTTCCCATTCTTTATGGAGAGCTCTGAGATAGAATTGTGAAGTCACAAAGGGATCAAGATTGGGTAGGTTTATTTATACTTTTAATAAATAAGGATTGAATAGTCTACTGTGTGCCAGGTACTAAGCTAGACTGGGAAAGAAAGAACAAGGGCATGAATTCTCAGGACTGCATGGTCTGGTAGGAATCATAGCCAAATGGACTGCTGTGGGAAGTTCTGATTAGCATAATGGAGACCTGAGGTGGGTTCACAAACAAATCCAGGAGGGCTTCATGGAGGATGTGGCCTTAAATTGGTCCTTCAAGGAAGTGTAAGAGTTTGATAGGGAGACTGTTTTAAGAAAAGGGAAAGAGTGGAGGGTTTGAGGTCGAAGGCATGAGGAAATTCCAGGAAGCCAAGGAGGAAAGATGAACCTGGCAAAGGCCAGGCTGGTCAAGTCATTCTCCTCCTTAGACTGTTTCCTTTCATCACTTCATCCATCTCATGTCCCTTGAACAGTGACTCTGTGCCCTGCCTTGTGCTGAATATTAACAGGGCAGGAGTTACAATTCCTCAAAGTGCCCACAGCGAGGTAGCTTTCCAAGTTAGAGCTCTAATCTTCCTTAATGTGCAGCTATTTTAAAAAAGTACATTTTATTAAATTTAAAATGCTATTCATTTTTAAACCCACCATCATTTAACCCACTTAGAAAGAAAAAACTCTCTTCCAATTAAATGATATCATATGCATTGTGTGGAAGGCACATCCAGATTTCAGAGATGATAAAACGTGAAGGAATAAAATGTCTTTGAATCAATGGATTTGGGGACATTAATGTTGCTTGTGACACCTGCATGCATATTCGGAAAGACAACTTAGTTTAACCACTCTGAAGCTCCTTAGGCTGATGTGAAGAGCCCAGACATCTCTCCCAGGCTTTTTGGGAAAAACTCCAGGATGCCGAGGATTGTGGGGTCCTGTGGAGAAAGCAATCCCTGTTCCTTGTTTCCTCCCCACCCACCCTTCACTGAAGAGGGAAGTGAAATGTCGCTCTGGAGAGAGACCTAAGCCTCCAGAATAAACATAGGTGCTTGGTGCTCTGAAAGGTGTAGGGAGGGAAGAGGTGCAGAAACAGAGGAACTGAGTGTTCCAAAGCCCAGCGAAGGCGAGAAGGGCATCAGCAACACTCCTGGCTGGGTGGCTGGCTGCAAGGTGACCAGTTCCATTGGTGCTCCAGGGTGCGTTTCATTGGGCTCTGCCCAAGTCGTCCTCCCTCATTTTCAGGTCCGAGAGGGAGATTCAAAGAGCGAAAGTCAGGCTGACCATTTTCAAAGCACACAGGTTCCCAGGCAGAGAGAATAACGGTGGCTCTATTCACAGAGCTGCACGTAAGGTGGTGGGTGCCCCCTCATCTAACTCTATTTATCTCTGTTTATAAAGGCCAAGGGTGGTTTACGATTCTGCTTGGGAGCTGACATTTTCATGCTTCTCTACGGAGGAGAGACATGTGCTCAGTACTGCTGCTGCGAGCTGCCTTGGCCAGCATCCCTGCTATCTCTAAAATGCTATTTCCGGAACTTTTACCCTTCCCCTTGGAGAGTGGCGAGAACGGGGGATTGCCGGGTGGAGGGGGTCAGGAGTCCATGCAGCGACTGACCGAGCAGAGCACCTGTATCTCCAGTGCCCTTGTCACTTCAGTGCATCCAGTCTGACTCCCAGCTGCCACCTTGCATTCCTTTGCCGGGGGACTGTCTCTGGTGACCAGGAGACAAACTGCAGAACTAGCTTCTCCAGGGATAGTCCTCCCCTGTGAGCAAGAGGAGTTGGCACAGGAAAATCTCAGATCCTTCTCATGTGAAAAAAGCTCTAATATGTATTTTCCCACTAGCTTGAGGTTTCTCTATGATGGAATTAAGTTCCAGGTGCCCTCTGCGGTTGCTATATCTTGTATTGTGGCCTTCCCTTCCTTTCCATTTCTTCCCTTTAACTCCCAGACAAACTACAGTTACCCACCTCAGCATCCTTCCAGAGATTGGTCCCAGGAGCTGTCAAAACCCTCAGATGCCAAAATCCATGATTGATCAAGATCCTGTGAAATGGAGTAGTAATCACATATAACGACACACATGCTCCCTTATACTCGAAGTCATTTCTATTTTAGTTAATACCTAGCACAATGTTAATAATATACAAACAGCCATTACACTGTGTTGTTTAGAGAGTGATGACAGGATAAAAAGTTTGCAAAAATTTTTCCCCAAATGTTTTCAATCTGAAAATGGTTGAATCTGCAGACACAGAGCCACATGGGTACCGAGAGCCACCTATACATGCATTCCTATCTGTTAGTTGGGGGTCTTCTGGGATAAACACCAACACGACTCCTGTATCTCCAGGAGCAAGCACATAGTAGGTGCTTAATAAGTGTTTCTCAAAAGACCTAATACCACCTACTTCACAGGGCTGCAATGAAGATCAAATAACATAAAAGGAGCAACAGTATCGTAGAAATTTGAAAGCATAGGTTAAATGGACGGATGTGTCATAAGTCCTTGTTGCAGAGGTATGGCATGTGTAGGGGTCTGTGCAGGGATCAAGGGCCATGGCCTTGTGTTTATCTCTGTAGTTCCTGCGCATCAGCTTATCCAGACTGAATCCTCCCGGGAAGGAACTGTGACCTGGAAAACATATCACACATACATTAAGGCTTCTGGAGGTTCGGTATAAAACAATGGACTTCTTGATTTAATTTGCATTTAAAAAATCTATTCTTAAACTGTTGGGTTCACATTTTATGATTCCTTTAACAATTACTGTCTTTATGTTAGAGCTGTTTATCAATGCTTTTATTTTTTTCCCCTAAAAAACTAAAGCCTGATAATGCTGCCTTTTAAATGGAATCATTTTTTATCTCCATTAAAGCTGCCAGACTGTTTTATTGGAGCTTAGTGGGCAGCGGCTATGAACCAGTGATGGTTCTTCTACACCTTGGCTCTCCAATCACTGAGTGCAGCCGCAATCAACTCATTACCTGTGATCTGCACCAGTTTCCCAGCTCTGTGCAGAACATATCTGCAGTTTCATTCCTGGTTTCTCCCCAAGACTGGGTTTTTATTGGATTCCTCTTAAAGACTACTTAGTTGTTTCTCTTAAAGTGCAAGTTGGAGGTTTTTCTAATACCTTGACAATTTGGACTCATTTTCCAACCAGATGGAACACATGTCCTCATTGGAGTCCAGGGGCCCAACACCTAGACATCTTGAATCAGCCTAGAATATGGTTTCCAGGGGTGGGAGTCCTTTTCCTATAAGCTTTGAATGTCCCAAATTCCAAGGGTTGGATTCTGAGGATGATAAGCCTGCTGCCGCCTCTCACTCTGTAACCCTCTCCCCTGTTCTTGCAGGGTACCTCCTCTCCCTCTTCGCCATGTTCCTCTTCCTCCTGATGATTGGCAGCTCCGCCTTCAGCAACTGGTGGCTGGGTCTCTGGTTAGACAAGGGCTCTCAGGTGAATTTCGTTTGGAAATGTTTCCGTCTTTGTCTTGGAGCAAAAAGTTTGCTGGTGGGAAATCTGAAATGCGCGACAGCACACAATGAGCTCATTTTTCTTCTTCTGCCCCTTTTGATGAAGTTGAGCTCAGTTGCTTACATCACATTATTCATGTTCCCCCTTTAATTTTTCAAGCCCGGCACTGCATCTAGATTTTTATATGCCCCCTTCAGGTTGTAAAGAGTCTTTTTAAAAAGATAGTGCTGCTCAAATACAGCAAGTGGGGTCAAGTACATGCAGAATAGGGCAGTTCTGCAGCCTCTGCCCTAAATTTTCTCTGAATAGGGGCAGGGAGGTGCCAGTGAAGCCTCTGAAGAGAAGCTGGCATTTATCATAGATACTGCTGGTGCCAGAAGGTTCTTCATGGCCCTGCAACCCAGTGTTGCCTCTGCAGGAAGGGGACATGGAGGAGTCAGACTTAGTCTGCAAATGCTACAGAGGCCTTTTCCTGCCTTGACCAAGCCCCATCCAGGAAAGTGCTGAGAAGTTTTCTGTCCTTCGAGCTTGCTGGGGGCTCTCCCAGCTGATAATCAATGGTTTGAAAGCTTTTCTGGAACCCCAGGGAATGCTGTGGGGGCATTTGCCCATCCTCTGAGATTACATTTTGGTATAGTTCTGTTGCTATGACAAAGTGAGTAGGCATGAGGGAAGTATGGGTAGGGCAGAGGCTGCTTGGCACAGCTTCCTGAGGCCATTCCCAAGGGAAGGGGACAATGGGTGGCCGGCTCTGTGCAGAAATAGCCTTGTGTCTGGAACATATGTGTTCTCCCAGATCCCTTTTCTTGAAAAGCCTCAGGTGCAGGGTCAAGGGGAAACCACCTTCCCAGTAGCCCACCGAGCAAGCAGCAGTGGCCAAAGGCCTTTGTGTTTGTCCGGATCCCTCAATGCTCAACCTAAGGCACAGAAAAGCCTCTTCTGCAAGTTTGTCAGTTAACTCCCCAGGGGTGCTTTTGCCTTTATAGACATTCATCCATCAGCCACCTCTGGTTTACATTTCCTCTATTACTGTAATCAGCAGAATGGCATTTAGAAGAAAGATATTTGTTTGTTCCCCAAAGGCACTCTTGACTTTTAGCACAGAGCCCAAAGTAAAATGAAACTGCCAGCTTCTCAGGAGGAGGAAAAGATGGCCTCTCCCCAGAAATGCTGGTGAAATTTCCTTCTTATGGGGCAGGATAGAGCCATGGCTTCTTCAAATCCTCCAAGAGCCTTTTGTGTTCTCTAGGCTTCCTGGCCCCAACCAGGGACCCCAGGGCAATGTACCATCAACCTCATAGTTGGCCTTTGGGAAGAAAATGGAGAGAGACTGTGAAGTGGCCCATCAGACATAGACGTCCTCATGAGTCTCCCTAAAGTTCCCCAGGCAGCTCAGCAAGTTGGAGACTGGTGTCTGGTTCCCCTGGTTTTTTGTGGGCCACATACGGGCTGCTTAGCTAGCCTCATGGAATCCAGATTCCCTGTTGCTTCTGGATCTTCCTGGCTCTGCACCATTTTTGGTCCCCTGGGCACAGGAAGCTTCTGGGACGGCTGCCCTGCACCTGCCTTGCTCATCTGCTTCATTTTCCCACTGATTCTGTGGTGCTCATAAGTCAGGTGCCCCTTGGGGAGGAACCATGCAGAGCTCATAGGCCCCAGAGGGAGCTGATTTGATTTTACCCACCAGACTCATTCTTAACGGTTATGTGCCTCTTTTTAGTTTCCTCTCTCTGGAAAATCTCCCTTAATAGTTTACCAATTTTTGGTGCTTTTCTTGTTTTGCTTCAAAGATGATCTGTGGGTCCCAGGACAACAAGACCACATGTGAGATTGGCAAGGTCCTGGCAGACACTGGGCAGCATGTGTACCAGTGGGTCTATGCAGCCAGCATGCTGGCCGTGGTGGTGTTTGGAGTTTTCAAAGGCTTGACCTTCACCAAGACCACACTGATGGCGTCCTCCTCACTGCATGACCAAGTGTTTGACAAGGTGCAGTCACCAGGGGCCACAGGCACATCCATTATTCACAGGGTTTGTTGGGTCCCTCCCATGCGCTGGGCACTGTGCTAGGGTCCTGGGGCAGAACAGCCTTCATGGAGCTCGAAGTTGGTCAGCTAAGAGGCTCCGCCATAAGCAATTACCAATTGTAAAGGTCAACTCTAGGGAACTGTAGGGTAGCGGTACACGGTGGACCCTTAGGCTAGGCTGCTGGTGGAGGTAGGGAGCAGAGATAGGCTCATGCCTCTCCTGAATACAGCAAGGACCTCGAGAGGTGCCTTTTGCCCCCTCCTTACCCTATGGCTGTGGGTTGTGGGGGCCCTTGCCAGAGTGTGCAGCTGTGGTCCACACACTGGGGGCAGAGAGGCAAAATGGAACTTGACTTTTTATTGCCCTGGGGAGGGAAAAATACCTCCTTCTTCCAAAGGTGTTAGCCTCTCCCATCCCAGACTCCATTCCAGATCTGCAGGGGAAGCCTGACCTGCAGAGCCCCAGGCAGAGGCAGAATTTCCTGCACACCCACGCCTGATGCCCACAGGAGTGGTCAGCATCTATCCTCATTTTCTCAAGATTCATTTGGCACATTGGGTCAGGCCTAGAGTTCCCCAGTTCCAGCCCCAGCAGAGTGGCCAGGGTTTGCCCAGCACTCACCCCGACTGTCTGACTCTCTGCCGTTATCCACAGATCTTGAAGAGCCCAATGAGCTTCTTTGACACGACTCCCACTGGCAGGCTAATGAACCGTTTTTCCAAAGATATGGATGAGCTGGATGTGAGGCTGCCGTTTCACGCCGAGAACTTTCTGCAGCAGTTTTTTATGGTGGTGTTTATTCTCATGATATTGGCTGCTGTGTTTCCTGCTGTCCTTTTGGTTCTGGCTGGCCTTGCTGTAATCTTCTTGATTCTTTTACGGTAGGTCTATACACTACTTAAAAAGGAGACGTGCATGCCTGCATGCGTGCACACTCAGTCAATATGCATATGTGCAGTGGCTGGGTGTCAGGTGATAGTGAGCACTAACTGTCCCTCTGATGGTAAGCACATTGATTTTCAGTACTTTCTAAACTCCAGGTGCTAAGTGCTTTGGATACATTTGGCAATTTAGCCTCAGAGAAACCCTGAGAGGCAGATATTATTGGTAGGTTGTCACAGGCCTCAGGCCAGGAAACTAGTAACCATGATTGCTGTCAGTCTGCTGATACAATCTATTTTTAAAAATTTTTATTAAGGAGTTGAGTTGTTGTACAATCATAAATGCATGTGAAGTAATAACATGGTATGCATTTGATCCTAAACCATAGTTCGTAACCATTGGGCTCTATCATTCCTGCTGCTGGACAAGAGAGAGAGAGAAGGCCAATTCTTATTCACTATGAGCTTTGAGAAATAGCCTGCACCCTCACCATTGGTGTGGTTTCAGAAAGGCTTGCTTCACACTGGGATTCCCCTTGAAGCTCTGGATGCCTGCCTGAGGGGTAGCAGGAGGGTGGCAATGATCCCAGCCTCCCAGAGAATAGAGTTCCCCCCACCCAATCCTGGGGTGAGCAGGGACTTTTAGCGGGTAGATTGTAGGTATAGGGTGAGGGTAAAAGGTTGAAAGTAAAAAAAAAAATATTGCACCAGAGTCTCAGCTCTGCCACAAAGCTAGATGGAGAATCTTGAAGAAACCAGAGAAATGCTCAAAGCTCAATTTTTCTCATCTCCAAAATGAAAATCCCTAAAATGTATGTATGCCTCACCTGCTTCAGAGGGGTTGTTGTAAGGATCAAATGACTACATGGTCAATTTGTCAATTAAAAATATAGTAGAACATGATGCAGACTTGAGACCTAGTGTGTAAGTTGACAAGGACCAGACATAGCAGCAGCAACAGTGGGAACAGAAAAGCAGATGGATTCAAGAGTCATTTATAAGGTAGACCATTGGGGTTTCACAGCTGGTGGAATTTTGGGTGTTAGGAACATGGGAGAAGCCAAGGATGATTGAGATGTGCAGAGAAATGCAGGTGATACGGGAGGAAAAGCAATTTGGTTAGTCACAGTTATGTGTCTGGTTTTGGATTACTCAAGTTTGTTCATCAGATCCACAGATGGTGCCAGTGGATAATGGCAGATGTGGGTAGGGAGGCTCTGGGGCTGTGAAGCTGGACTAGCCATCTTCATGGGAGCTGATATGGTGGTGGGAATTAGCACCAGTGCCCTGGGAGTCAGGGGAGCCAGGTTCTCAGTGCAATATCTCTTGTGAGTCTAGGAAAGGCCACTTGGCCTCAATCTCTAAACTCCAGGGTTTATTGGGACAATCAAAAATAATATCTGCAAGTCCTTTACCAACATAAAGGATGTCCTTCCTTCCAATGGATTCCTTGGACTCATGTTCATTTTGGTAGCCTCTGTATTGGGCCATCGTCCCTATTTGCTGCCCTGTTTATACTGTTGACTGATTTAGCATAAGCCCTTTCTCTGCCCTGCAACCCCTCCCTCTTCTTGCTTTAAAGACAGGGCGGACAGAGCTGGCCCTGATGGGATTATCCAAATATTTCCATCCAGCTCATTTGACTTCTGAGCTAATGAGGTCCCTCCCTTGCTCTCCTGGTTAGTTTTAACTGAGAGTCCAGAGGCCAGATGGCTAATGTGTAAGCCTGAGGCTACTGGTTTCCTGCTCACCAGGCTTCCTAAGGCTTCTGGGCAAAGGGGGCTGCATCCTCTAGGGGTTTGATTTCAAAGTCAGATCCTGAGACTGTCATGATGTTTATTCAAAATAGTCTTTGAAAATGCCTTTAGAAGACCATATGTTGGTAGGTGACAACCAGGTTTTGCTCCAAGTTAGAACAGATCCTTTTATTCTCTGGTTGGTCATCATAGAACAGATCTGTTCCAACTTGTCTGGTCTTCAAAGAATCACTAGACTAGAATTACATCTTATGCCATGTGACATTCATGCTACTGGAAGTGCTTTTCTGAGAGCAAAAGAAGGGACAGCACATTTACATTTCTCAGATGCCCATCTTTCACACAGTCAGGGCATTCTTGACAGAGGTGGACAACTTGTTCTCTCAAGTTAGATGGCACTGTCTCTGACTTACTTTCACATCAAAGTGCATGGTTGGATCTTTGTGTATAGATGGCAAGCCCACTGAGACCCCACTTTGTGGCCCTCTTGGCCCCTCTTGATTTCCTCACAGTATTTTCCACCGAGGAGTCCAGGAGCTCAAGAAGGTGGAGAACATCAGCCGGTCGCCCTGGTTTTCCCACATCACTTCCTCCATGCAGGGCCTGGGTGTCATTCATGCCTATAACAAGAAGGAAAATTGCATCAACAAGTGAGTCCTATGCTGGGCCCCTGCTCCAAAGTCTCCCTGCTTCCTGCCTGATCCCAAAAAAAGGTTGAAGAAATTAATGGCCTCTCTGGTCCTGAGAAGGGAACTGTGAGCTGCTGCAGAGTGACCACAGACGAGCTAGGACCTGGCCAGGAGCCCTCGCAGACACCTGGCTTTATTCCCAGCATAGGGGACCCCAACAGATCTGAATTAGGGGAGCTCATTCGGTGATAACCTCAGCATGTGACCTTCTATGTTTTATTTATCTTTTTTTTTCATTTGAAAGGCAAAAGTGTGTTCAGTTCAAGAAAATAGAGGAAAGCAGAAACAAAGTAGAAAAAGTCACTCCTAGGCACCAAACCCTAATCCTATTGATATTTTCATATACAGGATGAGCATCCTTAATCTGAAAATCTGAAATCTTAAGTGCTCCAAAGCCCAGAACTTTTTGATGTGGCAGCATAAGAGGAAAATTCCATATGTGACCTCGTGGGATGGGTAACAGGCGAAACACACAGTACAAATATTGTGTAAAAATTATCTGCAGGCTATGTGTATAAGATGTATATGAAACATGAATGAATTTAGTTTAGACTTGGGTCTCATTCCCAAGATGTCTCATTATGTGTATGTAAATATTACAAAATCTGAAGAAAACTCACATCTGAAACACTTCCTGTCTTAAGCATTTCAGACAGGAATGCTCAACCTGCATTTTCTTTCCAGGCTTTTATTTTATTCAATTAGGTTTAGTGCACCCTTGGCACATGTAACTGTGGATCAGAAGATTTTTATTCAATGAAGTTTTCTTTTTCTTAAATATTTATAATCATTTTATTATTTTTAAATTTACTTATTTTTAAGTAGTAATTTTCATGTTATTACATGTTCTTTGTAAAAGTGATTTTTAAAGGTCAGGTTTCTTTTCATTTTGTGGATAGACCAATTTGCTCCTTGTTAAAACATGGGGACTAGATTAGCAAATTTCTCTGGAGTTTTCCAGCTCCAAACTTCTAAAATACCATAGAAAATGTATCAATCACAATAGGCTCTGTGCAGGAACAATCCCACGACTTGAGATGTTAACATAAGACATATTTATTTTTCCTGAAGTCACAATTTAATGAGGTTCCATGGGGCAGGGGAAGGGGTTCTGTTCCACACTCAGGCACATAGTCTCTTTCCATCTGAGGCTTTTCTGTCCCACAGGCCTTAGGAAGAGAAGGGTGGTGGACCCCCTGGAAAACGTTTTATGGCTCAACCTTAGTGAGGATACTCAGTGCTTCTTCTGTTCATTCATTGACCTGATTTTGGTCACATGGGCTCACCTCATCCACAAGACACTGGGGGATGTGGCCCAGCGATGTTCAAAGGAGGAAATGAAAATGAAATCCGATGAAGCTAAAGCAGCCTCGGTAACTTAGGTACTGTTCTAGTCAGCTTTTTGTTGCTGTGTTGAATGGACCTGACAAGAATAATTTTAGGAGGACAAGTTTATTTTAGGGCTCACGGTTTCAGAGGTCTTAGTCCATGGAAGTCTGGCTCCATTCCTCAAGGTTCAAGAAGGTGGCAGGCATGGCTCCAGAGAGCTCAAGACATCATATCGGGAAACAGCAGAGAGAGAAACTCCACTCTAGATACAGAATATCTACCCCAAAGGCATGCCCCCAATGACCCACCTCCTCCAGCCACACCCCACCAGCCCACAGCTGCCAGTAATCCCCATGAGGGAATTAACTCACTGACTGGGTCAGGGCTCACAACCCAATCATTTCACCTCAGCCTTCCCAAATTGTCACATGTGAGCCTTTGGGGGACACCTCACATTCACACCACAACAAATATGCTTCATTTCTTTCTTGTTTTTTCCTTCTTTATAAAGCTAACACACACTTCGATTCTTGGGTCTAATTCTTTTTCTCTCACACTGCCTCCCCATTTTGCCACCCAGGACCTCAGTGTAGACTTGACTTCACAGTCTGAACAGTCAGCAGCTAGTCAAGGGCTCACGTGATTTGCTGAGTCCTGCCTCCCGAGTACACCTTTTCAAAGACCTGATGATGAGAAAAGTTTGTGGAATCACTCATTTCTCCACTCTTGACAAACAGAACAGTTCCAGACTTGCTCTTCCCACAGATTCCCCTCCAAGAGTTCCAAGAGAGTCCCTTAGGGAGCTGAGTCCTTCATGATGGGTGGGGTCAGCAGGCTTGAACTTCTGACGGGCACTGCATTGGTCTCCAGAGAAACAGAAGCACCGGTGTTTGGAAGAATAGTTTGATTAAGCTTGAGGGGGCGGGGAGGGGTTAGAATGGAGACAGAAAGGAGGAAGATGTGGCAGAGACCAGGATGACTGGTCATGATGCTTCCAGGAAGAATCTCTAGGGGACTTTAAGATCAGGGTAGGATGGCTTTGCCTATGTACGTTCATGACAATGGAGGAACTGCAATTCCACAGGAGTGAACTGTTCTACAACTGTTTCTACCAATTGTTCTGATGAAGCTCTCTCCTAGCTCCCGAAACTCTCAGTGGCCAGGAAATCTGATGTCTCAGTCTGGGTAAAATTTCAGTGGTGGATAAACTCAAGTCATGGTTCTCTTTTCCCCCAGAGGGTTGGCGTGGCAAGGCTATGTTGTGTGTGCGCGCGCATAGGGAGGTGGGGGATGTGGAGGCAGATTTGCGGTTGGGATGCAAGGGGTCTTTTTCTTTTAAACTCCCTCTCCCTTTTCTCTGAGCTGGGTCCTCTGATGCTGGTGCAGGGGAATTGGGAAGGGGATCAGGAAAGATGCATTCCCAGGTGACTGCCTGGCTCTGGGCCATTCTCCCTTTCTGCTGCTCATCCCTGCTGATCCAGCTCACTGTGTGGATGTGGAACAGCAGGGTGAGGTTCCAACAGGACCAAAATCTGAATCCAAGCAGCTCTGCCAGGATCGCTGCATCAGATTTGCTGGGTTCACCGTTGAGCTGTGTTTGAGAGCATCCCACTGGGGTCCTCTTTGCCTCATGCTGAGGACTGCTATATCAGCCTGCAGCTCAAATGCCATCTTCCTGCAGCACCCTCAACTCTAGGAACTGGCAGGGTGCATCCTGCGTACAACTGGGGAATGAGGAACTCCAGGGGAGGATCTTGCCCCTGAGCTCTGGCTGTGTCATGTCTCTGTTATTCAGCCCTGTGGCAGGGGTACAAGATGTCAGCTTTCTGTCCTTGAAGAGACTCCCCCCCGCCAGCTTTCTAAGCAGTGATTTTGAATCTTGTGTGTCTAATGTGGGCAGAGGAACCAGGCAAACACTCTCCCTTCCTCCTTCACCATCACAAATACTCTCTCTGAAAGTGACCTCCTCCACAACCCCCTGGAACAACCCACCAGGGCCCAGTGATTTGACAAGGCCCTGGAGGGAAGGCTGACTCCAAGATCCAGGGATGCTTTGGCGTTGGAGTACGAAGTGCTCAGCAACTTTTGTTCTCAGTTGTCGGCTCCAGTTGCCAGTTCTGGGGAAAGTCAGAAAGATCCCACTTCACACCATTATCAACTGCCACATGGAATTTCTCAATAAAAGTGCAAATCAAAGATGTCTGTGGTGGCAGATAAGAGATGGGTATATGCTCATTTTTGTAGGTGTTCAGTGTGTGAGAATGTGAGAATCTTTGAGTAAAGATTTCATTGCTTCATTTCTCCAGTTGCCCTAACCCTAAGTCTACCTGACCTAAGCATGACCTGAACTCTTATTTTGTCTGATTTTCTTCATTTTAGGTTTAAGATGCTGAACGATGAAAACTCCAGCCACCTTCTGTATTTTAACTGTGCTCTCCGGTGGTTTGCTTTAAGAATGGATGTCCTCATGAACATCGTCACCTTCATTGTGGCCCTGTTGGTGACCCTGAGTTTCTCCTCAATCAGTGCTTCCTCCAAAGGCTTGTCCTTGTCTTACATCATCCAGGTAACGCCTGGTGCAGGGTTGGGCTTGCCCTGGAAGCTCTGGCATGGGCTATATCCAGGAGGGTACTTTTGGTTGTACATAATAGAAAGGTCAGCTCAAATGGGCTTACATAATACAGGGAGCTTAGTGGCTCACATCATTAAAACACTGGGCAGCTGTGTGGGCTTCAGGTACAGTTGGATCATTGCTCTTGGCTTTGTCTTCCTGTGATGCCTTCCCTCATAGTTGTGCAGTGGTGACCAACAGCCTCTGGGGTCTACAGTTGCAGGAAGACATTTCCTGCCCTAACCACTGAACAAATCCTGATCTTTATTCTTATTGGAGTAATTTAGGTATCCCAAAACGAATTAGTGATTTTATGGGATAGGGACGATTGGTTTAGAATAAGGAGTGGAGTCACACCCCTTACCACTGCCAAGCTGCACAGCTGCTCTACAATGGGGGCTGTGAAATTAATACTGGGGAGGCAACTGCAGTATCTATGACTAGATTATATTCTTGTTTGCTTGTTTTCTTATGAATAACAATACTAACATTTGAACATATGGCATTTGCTGTGCTTTATGTGAATTAATTCATTTACTCCATCATGATGGCCCTGCTGTAAGCACCATGTTGCAGATGAGGAAACAGGACCAGAAAGATTTGCTAAGATCATGTACATGTCATATCCGAAAGCCAGGATCTGAAGCCAGGCCACTCAGGTCCGATGTCTCTTGAATATGCTTCACATTTTTCTTTTTGGAAACTTTTGCAATGTAGTCCTTACCCTTGGCACTTGAAATTCTAGGACGATGTGTCTGAACATGGGTATTTTTTAAATATTCTGTTCAATACAGTGGGTTTGCTTAGTTTAAATTCAAATCTCCCTTCAGTTCAGAGAAATTTCTCTTTCATTTTGACAATTTTTTTCCTTTCTCTGCTTTCTTCCTATGACTCATAATGGTTGCATATTGAATTTCTTGCATCAGTCTTCTGTTTCTTTTATCTCAAAGTTCCTATTCTTGTCTTTTATTTTTATTCTGGGAATTTTCCATAGCTTTGCTATCCAGTCATTGTTTTGAATTTTAAGATTGACAACCATGGGCTAGAGCTGTGGCTCGGCGGCTACTGCACTTGCCTGGCATGCGTGAGTACACGAGTTCAAACCCCAGCACCACGTACACAACAAAGTGTCAGAGGAATGAAAGTCACATGAAAAACTAAATAAAATTGCTTCTCTCTTTCTCTCTCTCGCTGTTCCCTCTTTCTTTAAAAAAAGTGACAATCATATATTTAATTTTCACAAGTTCTTATTCTTTCTGTTTCTAAGAAAATAATTTTTAAATAAATGAAGTCTATTTTTAATTTATCTGAGGGTATTTATATTAATTAGAGTTTCTTCTCCCTTCTTCTTTGGCTTGCATCTGTCTTTTCCAGGGTCACTCTTTTTGCTTATCCAGTTCTTGCTCTTTCACGCCATTGAATTTGTTCAGCTGTCTCTTGATCTGTTTGCATTTAAGAATGGGAGACTGGGCTGGGTTTGCAGGGTTCTGTCTGCTTTTGTACTTTCCTTTATAGGTCTCCTTTTATAGGAAGTTTCCTGGCTACGGGTGGGCTGGGTGCTGGGCTTTTGCACAGTGGGGTAACACTGTAGGAAAGCACCCAGAAGATGGCCTTTAGGCACCCAGACACTAGAATTAAAGGGAATTTTATCTAGGATACTGGAGCCCCAGGTAGTTGATTCAGTATCTATAGAGGAAAAGTTGTGTGTGTGTGTGTGTGTGCATGCGCGCACACGTGCATGTACTCCTAAACTAGGGATAAAGTGTCTAACTACCTGTGGTTGGGAGAAAGAAGGAAGTGAACAAATAGGTCCAACAGGAGTCTTTGTCTGTAGACAGACTATTGATTTTACAGCCTTTTTGAGGGACCCTCCTCACACACAGAGCCTCTCTGGGTTCTGCTTGACAAAAGGCTCTTTAAACCCCTTTAGCACATTCTGCTTCCGTTTTATCAAAAGGTTCTCATCCTATTTCCATCTTGCAGAAAATTTGTAACTCTTTCATTCAATTTCATCTCTTTCCAAACCCCTTGCTGTTAAGGGTCTATTCTTTTTGGGAAATTTCTTTGATATCATTCTAAGTGTTATTTTGGGAAGGAGGAGGACCGAAAATATATCCTCGGTACTCTAAGGTGAGAAAAAAATGGATCTTTCCTTGGGTAACTAGTTTCCCTCATTGATGGATGCTTTTAGTTGTTGTTGCCTAGCAAAATGTCAAACAAATGATGTTGACCAGTTTTGCCTTAATAGGTCCAAGCAAAACAGCTTGCCCCATTTAAGGTCATGCTTGGGCAATGTCATTGGCTTCCCATGAGATTGTTTCCAGACATTCTCGTAGGAGAATTTGCACACATTGAGGTTTATGGGATCACTTCTCCAACTGGCTTTGGGGCTTTTCCAGCATTAAACCCCTTTGGAGAATACAAAATCAAATGGCAGAGGTTCACTTGAGAATAGAGGAAACTCCCTAGATGGAAGAGAGGAAGTTGGCATGAGAGACTGCAGAGCAAGAAGCCAATGCAAAGTAACATCCTATAGCATGGTGGGGGAGAATGAGCCCTTACTGGGTGGGGCCAGTGCTGTGCAGGTGTGGACAGGGTTCATTCACTCATTCTCTGGCTATCCGCTGAGCAGATTCTGAGAGCCAGGAACGGTACTGGCTGTTGTGGATTTAGCAGTGAACAATCCGGACTGTCTCTGTCCTCAAGGAGCTCACATTCTACTGCAGAGCTAGAATCAATATTGTAGCAAGTAAATAACTAAAAAGGTTTCAGAAAGTGTTGTAAAGATGGGGAAAAGAGGTGGGCGGGTGGGGAGAAAGCAACATTACATCCAAAAACCCACAGAGGCCTCTGTTGGGGTGTGACTTCCAACCGGAGACCAGAATAATGAAGAAGCAGCCATGGACGGCTGGAAGGAAGAGCGCTGCAGGCAGAGGGGCCCCAGAAAGGCATAGGGGCGGGAAGGCCTGAGATTGGAGTGTCTGAGGGTCTGAAAAGTCCACCTGGCCTGAGCAAAGCGGTTAAAAAAATAAAGTCTGAATGTTGGCAGGGATAGAATATGTGGAGCTTTTGTAAGCTGGGGAAGGGGTATTATCTGTATTTTGATGTATTTGAACTAGATAATATCTTTCCTTTTTCTTTCTCTCTCTTTTTTTAAGGGGGGCACGGAGAGGGAGACAGAGAGAAAGAGAGAATCAATTTTATTTTTTCATCTGGCCTTTGTTTCCCTGACACTTAGTTGTTTATGTGGTGCTGGGGTTTGAACCTTGGTCCTGGTGCATGCCACTCAAGCGTCTAACCACTGAGCCTTCACTCCAACCCCAGTAATGCTTTTTCTGTGGGGCTGCTATCAGATGCCAGCATTAGCTCCCTTTCTTCCATGTTGTAACAACCAAAAATATCTCCAGATTTTGCCAAATATCCCCTGGGGATGTAATCACCCAGGTTGAGAGCACCTGCTCTAAGAGAAATGGAAGCCCTGGCCTGTATCAAGCAGGAAGGAGCAAACGAGGCCTGTGAGGGGAGCTTTCTGAGGGTCTGCAGCCACTCCTCTTCCTACTGTACTCACCTGGTTGGGCCTCATGATCTTCTGTGAAGGCCACACTCTACTTAGCCCAGATTTCTCACATAGTCCTGCCTAACCACTCTAAGCTGGCTCCCCACCCCTAACCTTAGCTACCCTCCCACAGCTCTCTGTTTTATCAGTATCCTCTTCTTATTGTTCCTGAAATTGCCACCTGCCAGTCCAGTAGAATGTAAGCCCATGAGTGCAGGGGTCTTGTCTATCACATTCAGCCTTGGAAATCAGCACCCCGACCGGTACCAGGACCCTCACTACCACTCAATAAATGCGTGTCATCTAGTGAGAGAAGATCACTCCTATCTCTAACCCTTTTCTGCTAGGTTGAGCCTAGGGGCAGCTGGAGGTGTGGGGAGGGGGTTCTCGCGCTTAGAATCAGCCTCAGCAATGACAGAAGGAGTTAGTGGATATATTGGCCCTCAGAATCTACAGATTCAACCAACTGCAGGTCGAAAATATTCAGGAAAAAATTACTGCATCTGTATGGAACATGTAGACTAGTTTTCTTGCCATTATTCCCTAAACACAGTGTAACAACTATTTCCATAGCAGTTAGACTGTGTTAGATATTAGAAGTCATCTAGAGGTGATTTAGACTGTATGGGGGAGGGACGTAGGTAATGTGCACACACTAACCCCTTCCATATAAAGAGCGTGAGCGTGTTTGGATTTTGGCATCCACAGAGAGTGGTGGTGATGGTGTCCTGGAATCAGACCCCTGAGGATATATACTGAGGGATGGATGACTCCTTGTCCTGGCATGGAACAACCCTGTGATGTGGCCCTACAGAGTCCCAGAGCTCTCCCCAGTGTAACCAAATCTCAGTTGCCCACAGTGCTAACCTCTCATGAGCACACTGGGAACTGTCTGTCTTCTTGCCCTCCCTTATTTCATCCACCTCTGTATTTTCTGGGTTCAACACCTGTTAGTGTGCTAAGGCTGCTGCAACAAGACACCATGAACTTGGTGACTTGAACAAGAACAATTTATTCTTTCATTGTTTTGGAGATCAGATGTCCACCAACAAGATCCTGGCAGGGTTGCATTCCCTCTGAGACTCCAGGGAGGCTGTTCCTGGTCTCACCTGGCTTCTGGTGGCTGTTGGCATCCTTGGATTATAGCTGCTTCACTCCAGCCCCTGCCTCTGCATTCATATCTTCTTTTCTGCTCCATGACTTCTCCTTCCCTGTCTCTTATAAGGACACCTGTCACTGGATTTAGGGTCCATCCAAGCAATCCAGGATGTTCTCAAGATCCTAATTATATCTACAAAGAACCTATTTCTGAACGAGGTAACATTCGCAGGTTCTGGGGATTTGGATATTGACTTACCTTTGGCTTCTGGAGTGGGGATATCATTCAACTTACCCTAATTCACCATTTGCACTAAATCTTGGGATCAGCTTCTGGGGTATCCTGGCCTACAGGGGATCTTAGCTGGCCCTCCCTCTGCCCCAATCTGAGCCTTGATTTTTCTCACGTGTGTGAGTGGGCTGATGGGCCCATGGTTTGGTGGTCTATTGTGGTGGCTGAGCTTTCTTGGCTGTGGGTGGAGTATAATGGAGAGGGGGACCTGGATGCTGAGCTCCGCCAGGTGCAGCAAGATGTGCAGACCCAGCAGTTGTGCTCCCAGGGAGAATTCCCACTGGGCAGCAGTTCTCTGTTGCTCAGACAGAAAGGAGAGTGATCAAGTGGTGCAGTGGTGGTGGGATGAGTCCCACCATCTGGAGTGCCAGGGAAAATGTAAATACCATTTGTTTCTAAAAATACAAAGGGAGCATTTAAAGGCAAAACAGCCCAACAGGAATATATTCACGTCTGGGTACCTGGCTAGGAAGGCAGGCCTCCCGTGTGTATGGCCCTGAGTGAGACAGGGGAGTGGTAATTTACAAGGGTAGCCCTGAAAGGTGGAAGAGCAAGACTCAGAGGAGGAAAGGGCTCTAACGGTGGCTGCTTGTTCCTTTACAATAGCTAAGCGGATTGCTCCAAGTGTGCGTGCGAACGGGAACCGAGACCCAGGCAAAATTCACCTCTGTGGAGCTGCTGAGGGAGTACATTTCGGTGAGAAACCAGTACATGAATGATCTTTTCCAATGTGACAGGTATCTTTTTAAAAATCCGAATCTGACCAGTTGCCCTTCTTCTTAAAACCTGCATTTGTAATACAAACTAAATACCTTGATGTTAAATGTGAAGTCCCCTTTATTCTCTATAAAATAAAATTCTTTTTTTTTAAGATGGAGGGGGAGAGAGAGAGAGAGAATCAATTTTATTTATTTTTTCATTGGTTTTTGTTTCTCTGACACTTAGTTGTGTATGTAGTACTGGGGTTGGAACCTGGGTCTTTGTGCATGCCAGGCAAGCACTTTAACTGCTGAACCACCACTCCAGCCCTAAACTAAAATTCTTAATAGGCAATTTCTATACTCAAGAAAGAATTCAGTTTCTGAAAATTAATAGTTGATTAAGGTTATATATTGAAAAATAAAAACAACTTCACTCTTCTTTGAAAGCGTTTCATTCAATTCATAGCTGCTGTTATAGGCACCTCTACTACTACCCAGGAGGAAAGACCGGGCTTTAATGCTTATTGTTCCAGAAATTTTCAGAGTCAAACTGGTAGAAAAGTAGGTTTTATTCAAAGCCAGATTTTTTTTTTTTTGAACCCAGGGGTCTTTACCACTGAGCTACATCCTCAGCACTTTTTATTTTTCATTTTGAGACAAAGTCTACTAAGTTGCTTAAGGCCTTGCTTAGTTGATGAGACTGGTCTTGAACTTGGAATCCTCGGGCTTCACTCTCCCAAATTGCTGGGATTACTGGTGTGTGCTACAGCACCCCAGCCCAAAGCCAGCTTTGAAGGAAGATAGAAGGAACTTGTTTCAAAGATTCTGGCTCTGACATCCCTGAAAATTAGCAGAACTCTTAAAGAAGAGGCAGGGAAGGACAAAGGGCAGGAAATAATACATATATACAGATGTAGTCATCTTGTGTTAGACTGACCTGAGTGGACATCTCCACTCCCTTCTTTGGCTCCTGTCAGAGTAGGGGTCGTAGGTCACAGCCCCCTCCCCAGCTTCCACTCAGCTTGAGGAAGCCATTCCCAGTTTCAGATGGGAGCCCCAAATTCAGTCCGTTTTAATGCTCTTATTCTTTTAAAAAGAAGTCTAAGCAATCCTGCAACACTTTTTAAGGGCCTTTGAACAGTGTTTGGCTCGCTCCACACAAACTTAATTAAACACTTTAAAACATTTTAAACTGCATTTTAAAATTTAATACATTCAATTTCCTTTTAAGTACCTCAATAATCTGATTTAACAAACAAGCCTTCCTGAGTTTATATAAATCTAATTAATTAAACTTGTAAATAATAGTGAGCTTTAGGTTCTCATGACAGTTCCAAGGCCATATATAAACAGTAAGCTTTTAACTGAAAATTGTGTTTAAATCAATTATTTTATTATATATGGTAAATTAGAATCACAAACCCAAATTCAATAAATATTATAAATATTTGAAACACAAAGTATGCAGATTCCTTAAACTTAAAATATTACAGGGGGAGGCTGGAGCGGTGGCTCAGAGGTTACTGTGCTTTCCTGGCATATGCGAGTACACGGGTTCAAACCCCAGTACCACGTACACAACCAAGTGTCCAAGCAACGAAAGCCACATGAAAAACTAAATAAAATTGATTCTCTCTCTCTCTCTCTCTCTCTCTCTGTCCCTCTCTCTTTAAAAAAAAAAATTACAGGGGGCTGGAGTGGTGGCTTGGCATTTAGAGTGCTTTGCCTGACATGCGCAAGGACCCGGGTTCAAACCCCAGCACCGCATGTACAACTAAGTGTCAGAGAAACAAAAAAATAAAACTGATTCTCTTTCTCTCTCTCTCTCAAAAAAAAATTACAGTTATAGTATTTCTTTTTTTTTTTTTTTTAAAGTACCAGGGATTGAACTCAAGGACATTCTAACACTGAGCTACTTACCCCGGTCCTTTTTTATTTTTAGACAATGTCTTTTTCTTGTTATTTACCAAGGCTCGCCTTGAACTTTGGATCTTCCTGCCTCAGTCTCCTGAGTCACCGGAATTACAGGTGTGCACCAGCATGCCCAACTATTCCTTCTCTTAAATATTTTCATTCTTAATTCTCAATCTTCCACGGGTTAAAAATAGTAAGAACGCAATTATTTCCTCAGTTAATTGAAGTTATTCATGGGCCAGAGATCTGGGCTGGTCAGACCCTGATGGGGCATCTGGGATCCCTATTTCTAGTTGTTAATAGGGACTTTGTAACTTGGTCTTAAAATGAGGCCAAACTGATCTTCTCCTTAATTAGTCTTTGAATTTCTTGGGCTCTCAGAAAGGAAACTTCAATGTGTTTTCCACTTAACTCTAAAGACCTCTGAACTTAACATCAGGCATTCTTTTCATCTGTTCATTTCTAGCACCCTGATAACTCTGGTAGATGTTGAAATTGTATCTGATTGAATTTTGCAAATTTCAAGGCTCAGTCTGGACTTGTTATACAGCTTCAAGGTCGCAGTGCTGACACTTGCACAGGTCCACAAGGCCCAGTGTAAGCTGGCCCTTGCTTAATCCCTTACATCATCCACCCTTCCTTATTCACTAAGCAATATAGCCACATGACTTTTTTTCTTTTTTTGTTTCCCCTCAAATTGCCCAAATTTGTTCTGGCCTTAGGGCCTTAATACAGCTGTTCCCTCTGTCTGGAAGGCCCTGAACTCAAATCCTCTTGTAGATGACATTCTTAGCATTTCTTGGTCCCAGCTCCAATGTCACATAGATGCCTTTATCAGCCCTCAAATATTTCTACTCCCCTTTCCTCTGCCCCCACACACAAGGCACCATCTGTAGGCTGTTCCAACACTGTTTTATTGTCTGCATTTCTAATTGCTTTTCTTGTTTATCATCCAACATCCCCACTGGAATAGGAACTTCTTGAGTCCAGGGTTCTTACTGATCACCTTCACCACCACCACCAGTACCTAGACTTGTGTGAATGTGAATAAGTCACACAATGGAAAAGTGAGTAGTTATTAACCCATTGTTGGCGATTCTGCTTTTCAGACCTGTGTTCCTGAATGCACTCATCCTCTCAAAGTGGGGGCCTGTCCCAAGGACTGGCCTAGTCAAGGGGAGATAACCTTCAGAGACTATCAGATGAGATACAGAGACAACACTCCCCTTGTTCTCAACGGACTGAACTTGAACATAGCAAGTGGGCAGACAGTTGGAATCGTTGGAAGAACAGGTTCTGGTGAGGACAAGCTCTGCTGTTTCCTTCAAATCGGCCCTGAATGTGCTACTTAGGCCACACCAGGGAGAGAGATGCATGTGTGTTGGATTGACTGTTAATTTCCCTCAAATCTCTTTACTGTAAACTAGGACTTCAGGTTAAATGGATGTGTACAGTTGGAAGCAATCACCTATCAGTTTTTGAATTAATTAAATGAGAAACATTCTGGTGAAATGAGGCTCAGAGGATGACTCCTATGCTAAAGGCCCCTGTGAGGACGGGCAGGTTAACTGTGACCAGGCTGCTGCCCCGCTCCCCCAGTGAGAAATTTCTGCCTGCACAGTCATCCACACAGAGCCATTTCATTGCATTAAAAATTCCCTTAATTAACTGCTTGGGTATGATGGAAGTAAAAACTAATGTTGGATTTGTTGTTCTGGCTTTTACTGTTCCCAGGAAAGTCGTCCCTGGGAATGGCCTTGTTCCGTCTGGTGGAGCCCGCTGGCGGCACGATCCTCATCGATGAGGTGGATATATGTACCATTGGTTTGCAAGACCTCCGAACCAAGCTGACCGTGATCCCCCAGGATCCTGTCCTGTTTGTAGGTACAGTAAGGTAGCTGTTTTTGATCATCCTGCATTCCTATTTTGGATATTGAAATCAGACCCTCAGTCCCCAGGGCCTGGCTGGCCTGGGACTGTCCTGTCTTGGGGAAGCAGCATCTCCAGGGGCTATTGGTGATTGTTTTTGAGTAAAGCCTTGAGAGGAGCTGGGGAATAGGGCCATGAACCTTGTATTTCAGAAACTACATTATTAATAAAAAAGATGCTTTGCTATGTAGGGTGAGTAGATATCACAGTTGACCCTGGACAACCATATTTTACACCTATATCCCAGCATCCCATCTGGTTTAGTAATTGCTACTCTTAAAAGTACCCAGAGTACATAATGGAATAAATGGTGACCCTATGAATGTAGTTACCTCTTGGGAAGTATATTAATTTGTTCCTACTAAATACCAAACAGAAGCAGTCCAAGTACAGGAACAGTAGGATTGCAACTTCTATGGGCCCAAGATCTGCTGTCAAAGCACAAGGAGGAAACCACAGATTCTCAGTTGGTCCAGTGACAGGGACATTCCTCCCACAGAGCACTCGATGAGGCAGGGGGTCTAGGTTTACCATACTTAGAGTGGATTGTATAAGAAGTATGTTACGAATCTTGAACCACTAGACTTACATCCTGCCTATGAGGTGCTCAAACCTCTGCAAGGTCTGGGGAGCTGTAGAGGAACATCCTGCCTCTGAAGGCTGAATGGACTTGGAGTGCCAGCTTCACCTGCTGTCTTTCCCTCTCTTCCCACCAAGAATTGACAAAGTCAAACCCACTTTGTTGCACAGGGACATGAAGAGGCCCATGTGTGCCTTTCTGAGTGCTGACCTTGGTGCCCCCTCTTCACAGGGCTTCACGTTTCCCTGCCTGACTCAGTGCGCTCTGCTCCATCTCAGGGTTTGGGTGGTCTCGTGGCCTGGGATGAGCGCTGCTCTTCGAGCTGCAGGTTCCTTACCTGCTTCCTCCTGTTCTCCCCTGCATGCTGCAGGGGTAGAAACATTGCTTTGCCTTTTCCAGATTCTAGAGGCCATCCGCATTCCTTGGCCCACAGCCCCTTCCAGCATCTTGTCTCCTCCCCATGTTCTCATCCTCAGAAACCCAGCTCCCTCTCCTCTCCTTTGTTGCAGGTACAACTTGGATCCCTTTGGGAGTCACACTGACGAGATGCTCTGGCATGTTCTGGAGAGAACATTCATGAAAGACACAGTAGGTTTCTGGGGCCATTCAGGATAAGCCCATTTCTCAGCACCAGTACCCCAGATACCTGGCCTAGGTTTAAATTTGATGAGCACTTAGGCCAGCACTAGGCCAGGTTTATTTTGTGGGCATCACATAAGTCCATAGAATACAGTCCTTATTTGCTTTTTTAAATAAAAAGCAGCCAAAGGCACTATTTATTAGAGCTCAGCAATGCCCCATAAGCTTCGAGCTCACTCAGCCCTTACAACAGCCCTCTGAGGTTGGTACTCTTACCCTTCATTTTAGAGATGCAGAAATGAAAGCTCAAGGATGAGACCTGTCCAGGCCAGTGAGGAGCGAATGCGGGCTTGAACCTAAGTCCATCTGATTCTAGTGTAGAGAGTGCCCTATGACTTTCCCAGCAGCCTCATTGGCTTATGAAGACAGATAAGCCACAGAAAGATGAGGAGTATGACATATCTCAGGAATGACAAATTCAGCTGGTTTGAGGGGACTAAGCCACCTGTGACATGGGACCCTGCCTATCAGAGTAGCCATCCTAGCTGAGGTTAGCAGGTTCACATCCTGCCAATGCAACCAAATGGTGCCAACCTGAGTCTCCCAAAGCCACTTTGGCTTGTTGCACTGGATAAGTCAGTCTCTGCCCCTGACCCCAATTGCTCCTGTCCCATCTCTATTTTGTCTTCAGCAGTAGCAACCTTGAAAGCCATTTCCGCTTGTTTGTGTGTTCTCTGGAACCATATGTGCACCATTTGTACTCTTTTGGTGAGTTGTCTACCGGGTTCTGTGAGTCACACTGTGATTTTAAATTATTAATGTCCGCCTACTCCCTGGTCTTTCCTCGGTGCCTGTTTACAGTATTGAAATGATTGTTGTTTTGCACTTTCTTTTCCACAGTAAAATACAGCACGCTGATGAATGCAAGAGAAGGGGGCAATCAATATAGACGATTCAGGACAATTTTATAGATCATCAGCATAAATGTGGCATTTTCTATGTTTTATAGATAATGAAACTCCCAGAAAAATTACAGGCAGAAGTCACAGAAAATGGGGAAAACTTCTCAGTAGGGGAACGTCAGCTGCTTTGTATGGCCCGAGCACTTCTCCGTAATTCAAAAGTAAGGAAACAGCACGGAAAATGGATTGGTCAAATTTTGGATATTTCCTGCAGCGCTGCTCAATTTAGGAGACTGAGTCGCAAGTTTGTCTTTCAGCAAAGACAGAGCAATTGAGCCATTTAAAAACCGATCACTTTTTCTTAAGACAAAGTTGTGAGGGGTAAAGATTGAAAAATAATAGCCATTTACAGCAGTAGCATCTTCCTTCCCTGGGCTTCCACCCCAGGAGGTCTTAGGTATTCTCTTTGTTCTCCTAAGTGGTTTGAATTTGAAAAATCTGCCTCTCAACTTTTTCCTTTTGTCCCTGAACAATTCTGAGTCCTCAGAAACAGTACTGGGGCCAACAGAATGCTAGTGTGTGCACTTTGTAAAATGTATTCCTGTTTTTCTTAGCGACTTAGCCTCACAGATACGGAGGAAGAGTTTGCAGTTGTCTTAAAATTTCCACTCTGAATCCTCATCAAAGGTGTAACCCATTGCGTGTGCGCTCTAAGTGCCAACTGTGGCACTCTCACGCTAAGTGCATATGTGTCATTCCATTTCTTTTTCATAATAAGGCATAACTCCCCTTCCCATGAGAGAACAGAGCTGTGGGAGGGTAAGTAACTAGCCAAGGTCCAGCAGAGCTAGGAGCTGCGTTTAAGCCCTCTAATTTGTAAAATCAGATCAGTGTTGTGGTAAGCAGAGGAATGCTGCTTCCACCAAAAAAAGAAAAAAGAAAAAGAAAAAGAAAGAAAAATGTCCGTGCTACAAATGACACTTAAAACATGTGAAATAGGTGCACTTAACTTACATGGCAAAAGGAACTTTGCAGACAGGATTAAGTTAAGCATCAATGAGGATTTTACCCTGGATTTGAGGGGACCTAGTGTATTCACATGTGTCTTTATAAGAAGCAAGCAAGAGAGTCAAAGAGAGAAGGCGACATGATTCCAAGAAGGGACCATGGTCCATGGAATGCAGGCGGCCTCTAGAAACTGGGAAGGGAAAAGCACTTACTTCCCAAGAGGCTGCAAGAGGAATTGCAGCCCTGACAATAGCTTGATTTTGGGATTGTTGGCTTCTAAAACTGAGATGATATATCTGCATCAGTTTAAGTTTGTGTTAATTTGCTACAGCAGCAGTAGCAAATATATAAAAGTGTTGATATTATACCTCATGCTGGCTTGTATTGGCACAGCTCTGAAGGTGTGTTTGGTGTTTCTCCCTATTTGTAATGTTAGAATAAACCACTTAGAAAAGAATAGCGATGAACATACAGCCTTGTTCCTCCAGCAAGTCTCTCTAAGGAAGATGAAGGTGGTATAATTTTACTTTTATTTCACTGTTCTTTTTGTAATTTAAAAAAAATGGAAGCTTAGTTCATTACTGTTCAGTTTTTCTTCCTCTTTTTAAATAAATAGAGCCAAGACTATAAATTTCTCTCTTGGCACAGCTTTGGCTTAGCCTGGTTTTCACAAAGGTTGCTCCCTGATAGATCATTCTCCTGGATGAAGCCACTGCCTCCATGGACTCCAAGACGGACACCCTTGTTCAGAGCACCATCAAAGATGCCTTCAAAGGCTGCACAGTGCTGACTATCGCCCACCGCCTGAACACCGTTCTCAACTGTGACCGTGTGCTGGTCATGGAGAATGGGAAGGTGCAGAAAGCTCTGGTTGGGTTCACCTCCCCAAAGCTTTCAGTGGTTTGCCTTTTATGGTGGATGGATATATACATCGTTTCTTCTTTTCTTTTAGGTGATTGAGTTTGATAAGCCTGAAGTCCTTGCTGAGAATCCTGATTCTGCATTTGCAATGTTACTAGCATCAGAAGTCAGATTGTAGAAGTCCCTGGTTCTGATATGAGTGGAGAATAAGGGTGTGTGAGAGGTGTCTGCAGGAGGAGGGGCTATCAGCTGGCTACCCTGGCCACATTCCCTCCCACTCTTGGAGTACAGGTCAGCTGGGGCTGAGGTTGTGTCCCCTCCCCACCTAACCTGTGCAACCTCACCTCACCTGGCAGGTTTGGAGTTGGTTCTGGGTGGTAAACAGAGGCAGAAGGGGGCTAATGGATTAAAAAGCTGTCCTGTACCTCCTAAAATCTGAAGGGACCCTCTTGTGTCTCCACCAATAGCCACTCCAGTGCCTGGAAATGGGAACATTGTAACTTTCTGTTGAAAATCAGTCAAAGCAAACAGAATGGGAAAATGCCTAGGCATGGCTCTTACATAAGTATCCCTGCCTTGTTATCAGAAGGGAAAAGAATGGAGTTCTCCTCCTGTTTAACTTCTATTCACTTCTACCTTGACTGTGTGACAAGCAGTAACTACACAGATCTGTAGCATGGAAGATTGATTATAGTGTTTGAAAAAAAAATTCTTTTTGAAAATCATATTGTATGTTTCAATTGATCTGTTAAAATAACCAGGAAAACAAAATGTTAGAGTTTCTCTATAAATGACATTTTTATATCTTCTTTATTGGTCATTAAAATTCAATAGGAAATTAAACAACCCTGAAATATTGCTTTGAAATTATTTTCCTGAAGATATTCTGATTTCCACACTGTTTCTTCTCATAGACCCTCTTTGACTTCTTCCTTGACTCAGTGATACACCTACCCGATCATTCACCAAATAAGGGTTTCTTTCCATCTTCAAGGTTTGCTATGCTGGATCCAGGAAAGATGAATTCCCCATAGCTCAGGAGTGAGTGCTGTTAATTCATGGTGACATTTTGGGAAAAAAGTAGGAAGTCTGTTGAGCTTTTGTGCAATATTTGCTGAGGGGCACACCCCTAGTCTGGATAGTTCCATGCAGCACCCTCCTCTCCATTTCCCTTGGTCACATCCTCCCCAATCCTTCCAAGCTCTTGGGAAGAAAGTGCTTTTCCCTTCACAGCTTCTAGAGGCCACCTGCTTTCTATGGGTCATGGTCCCTTCTTGGAGTCATGTCTCCTCCTCTCTTTGACTCCCTTGCTTGCTTCTTAAAAAGACACATGTGGAGGAAGGCAGTGCCCCACACACGTGAGCATTCAAGAAACACCTGTGGAAACACAAATGACCTCTTCTGCTGAGCTCTTTCAAACACAAGAGCCTGGTAGGTTCTCTCCCAGGACCATTTGCATATTAAGGCTTAAACTGGACAGAGGTGCTGAGATTTCCAGAAGATAAATTAAGAGACAGCATGGTAATGTTGTGGAAATTCAGGCAAATGAGAAACCAAGCGAGCACTCAGAGAAGTTGGAGAACTGGGATTTTATTGTAAGCTGCAGGACGCAGCTGATTTAGCACTCTGGAAAGTCTGGGTCCAGAACAAAGGAAACTCCTCATTTTTAAAAGATCACTAGAAGTTTCAGGTTATATATGGCTGGAGAGTGACTCAAAAGGTCAGGTTACAAGGCCACTGCAGGCTGCTAATAGGTGAGTGTGAGATTAGGGTGGCTAAGCAGGCTAAGGTAGGGTGGGAAATTGTGGTAGGAGTTGCCATGGTTACAAGGAATGGGGAGGACCTCCACAAAATCATAGTGAAACAGTAGGGGGAGTGTCACACACAGGGGCAATGTCACAGAACTGGCCCTGGTCATAGAGTGGAACAGTCAGTTAATTTACTCTCAAGGCTATTTGACAAGATTTTCCTCTTCAGTAAGGGATGGATTTGTGGGATTCACCTCCAATCGATCATTCCACTTAGCCTCTGGCCAGGCCTGAGCAGGTGTCTGCCAGATCAGAGAGGCCAGCAGAGATGGGTCCAGGTAGCGCTTCCAGTCTAGTGAGTGTGTCAAAGCTCCCAGCAGTGTGGAGGGTGTGCTCTCAGGAGGTTGCAGATGTGGGGATTCCATTCATGCGCCTATCCATGCCAGGCGTGGACTCCCCGTGAAGTGGCACAGCGTACCCTGATATGATTAGTGCTTTCCCCCATAGCAGATGACCCTGATCTGAGGTCATCAAACCCACATCCCCATGGCAGGCTGAGTGCAGCAATCACCACCTTGGATGTCCAGTGGCTCACCTGATAGGGCATTCAGACCTGTTGGTCCCTGCCAGCCATGGGAATCCGTGCCAGCTGTGTGGGGAGAGGAGGATGCTCGCTTTTGTACCAACTTGGCACCAGCCAGACAATCAGCCCATGATTTCAAGGAGGTGTTTCTGTGACCACAAAGGTAAGCTGCCGTGGTCCCCGTTGCTCATTCAGAACCCCCCAGAGATGAATCACCTCCTGTGGCTCCTTTCCTGCCCACTCTCCTTGGCTTGTACCAGCAGAAAAGAATACTGGTATCGATCCTGACATCTGCAGCACCTTTGCAGCATGCCAGACACCGTGATAAGCATTTTTTCATGAATCATTTCACCGAGTCCTCACCTCACCCCATGAGATGGGAGCTGAGACTCATTGAGCTTAGGAGCTTAGCCACAGGCTTGCAGGAAGCAAGGACCGGAGAGGCTTTGAAGCCCAGCCAGCCTGACTCTGGGGGCCCTGCTCCTAATGCCTCCACCATAGAGCCCTCCTGCCCTTTGCCTGACACAGGGATGGTGACGGTTGTCAGCATCACTCGTGGGGGACATTGACTTCTGGAGGGGTGGCTGTTTGCATGTAGAATAGGGAACAGTCTTAGTGACCCTCCCACCCCTTCTACTTCTAGTCACTGCAAGGTCAGCCAGAAAGAGACTATTTTGAATAATAATAACCAACATCTCTGCCACTTCCCAGCCTCCAGAACTGAGAGCAATAAATTTTGTTTTCATAAATTACCAAGTGTGGGGTATTTCACTAAACAAGCCCACATGGATTAAATAGCACCAGTGTTATCCATCTACTACTGATGAGGAAACAGAAAATAACTTGAACAAGGTCCCCCCCTCTCCCCGTGGGATTGGAGCCCAGAATGGCTGACTCTGAAACCTGTGTTGTTAATTCCTGTGTAATATTGCTGGAAATTTGAGATTATGCAGGTGAGAAAGAGCAGTGTTTAGGGTTAGAAGGGCTGTTTTGCTCAGGATGGGCTCGGCTCTACTGCAGCAGCAAATGACCTGTTTATGGGCCATGTCCATCACGAGTCAGCTGTGGCTGCTTACCGTCTTCACCTGTGGTCCAGGCTGACAATGGTCCCTGTACATTGCTCTTGTGGTACAGGGCAGACAGACATGGCCATCAGAAGTGACACTGGCAGTTGGGCATGGTGGCACACACCCATAATCCCAGAGACTCAGGAGAATGAGGCAGGAGGTTCTCAAGTTCAATGTCAGTCTGGGTAACTTACCAAGACCTTGTCTCAAAAAAAGAAAAAAATTATGACAAGAATGTAGCTCAGTGATAGAGAGCCCCCTGTGTTCAATCTCCACTAATGAAAAAAACGTGGGGGAAGGGGACATGTGCCACTTCGATCCCCATTTCATGGGCAAAACAAGTCACATGTTCACTTCTGAGTTCAACAGTGTGTCAGTCTTTGTGGCAGAGGAGTTGAATACATTTCACCTTACAGGGAGGACTACCACAAGATGAAAGAGCCAAGCTTCTTCTTGTAGGACATTGTATAATCCTCCTCTTTGGAAGGGTAGAAAATATTCTGAATAATATTACAACCTACTGAAACCTGGGTTGGGGTCTTGGTTCTGCCATTGAGTGGCTGTGTGATCTAGAAAAAGCAGCTTGCCTTCTCTGAGCCTCCGTGCCCTTGTCTATAAATTTTGAGGTTTAGACTGAGTACTAAGGCCTTTTCAGTTCTGACTTTTGGCGGGGGTGGGGGAGGAGGTAGAACAGTTTGTCGAGCATTAATAATGATATTTAGATATTTAGAGGGATTACAGCGCCCCCTCGATGTAATTAAATATTTTCTAGAATGGTAAATTTGTAAAGTTGAACAAGGTTTGGCCAAGTTCTGGGTCTTCCCTTACCATCTGCTTTGATGCTCATTTAGAAATAAGAAAGTCTTCTTGTCATTTGTTTTGGTGTCTCAGCTTTGCTGTGTTCTGGTTTCATCTGCCTTTTGGGTGATCTTATGCTCAGCTTATGAATTAGAACCTCTTTAATATCCTTTGTTAGTTGCCAACAGAGAATGCAGGAAGCCACTACCATTGTTATTATAAATTAGTAACCAATGGCCCGTGGTGTGTTTCGCAGTCTTTGGGTCATGTTTGAGGGATGTTGGTACAAAGCAAGGGTAAGCAAATGACAATCTGTGAGCCAAATCCAGTTGGCCACCTGTTTTTATAAAGTTTTATTGGAATGCAACTGTGCTTGTTAACTCATTTCCTATGACAGCTTCCACATTCCAGAGACAGTTGAGTGAATGTATAACCTCAAAGCCCCAAAACGTTGACTACCCTACCCCTTACGGAACGAGGTTGACAAGCCTGGCTTCAGCACTGGAGCGTGATAGGAGGCCTGTGAGACGAGAGTCTG
Source organism: Aplodontia rufa (assembly GCA_004027875.1). Taxonomy (NCBI): domain Eukaryota; kingdom Metazoa; phylum Chordata; class Mammalia; order Rodentia; family Aplodontiidae; genus Aplodontia; species Aplodontia rufa. The sequence continues at coordinate 40,217 of PVKS010003285.1, read as the reverse complement.
CTGGCTGTTGGGTGGGATGTTCCTGTTCATGGGTCTTGCTGAAAAGCTCTGCTCTGGTGGGATTCCATAACCCCCATTTCCTTGTCTGTATGTGGATTCTAAAGCTGTGGCAGCCACCTTGTGACCATGGAGGAAGGGGGCAGATGAATAAAAGAGGTTCTTGCTTATGACATTGAGCTGCTGAGTTACCAACACACCCGGTCACCATACCTCTTGCCTCGTTACAAGAATAAATCTTTACCTTAACGTTTCAGCCAGCTTGGCTTGGTCTTTCTGTTACTTGCCATCCTGGGAAGATGCTGACTTTGACCTGAGTAAATGAGAGCTACAGTCCCCGCCCTGGGAGTTAAGTTACCTTCCTCCAACTCAGATGGGGCCCAAACAAGCATTGGTTCACAGCCAATTCACGTCCCTCCCTGTTCCATTCATCTTCCCTGCTTGCCACCCCAGATTAGAAGGACTCGGAATTCACTGGTTTTATTCTTGCTATTCAAGTGAGCAAATCTGAAATTGGCCCAGAATTGTTGGTAAAAATGTGAACTATTCTTTGCTAAGAAGCTAGAATGACTTTGGCCCGTACAGAATGATTTAAAATGAATTGAAAAATGCAGGAGGTCAGTTTGGGGTCAGATGGACGATCAAAGGAATCACTTTTCTTTCGGCCCTGTATAGAAGGTCACCTCTGGTTGAGGCTAAATCAAGCACTAAAATCTTCAGATAAATACTGATTTCCATGGAGAGCCCCTGCCTGACTTCCTGATGTGCATGTTCATGACTCCTGTTGAAACGCTGTTGCTCTGGTGTGACCAGCATTAAAGGGCCAGACCAAGTCAGTTTCTCCTGTTTTAGGATAAAGCAGCTCAGCAAAGCTGATCTTTACCTTCAGCTCCAGGAGTATCTGGAGCTCTGCGCCTCCCTTACCTTGTTAAGAAAACAAAACAAAACCCCCTCCCCCCAAAAATAAACAAACCAAAAAAATAAGCAGGGGAAACCTCCTAAGTTGGGTAGAACAATTGATTTGTATATTTAAAAACATTTCATTATGGTAAAATAAATGTGACATGAAATTCACCATTTTAAGTGTGCAGCTTAATGGCATTAAGTACATTGGCAGTGTTGTGAAGCCATTGCCACCACCTATCTTCGGACATTTTTCATGTCTCCAGACTGAAACTCATTACTCCTCAAACTGCACTCACTAAACTCTCCCTCCCTCTCTCCTTGCTTCTGGTGCTATGGTTTAAGTGTCCTCACCAAAACTCACTTTGAAATTTAATCCCCATGATGAGGTATCAAGATGAGTGGTGGATGGGACCTATAAGAGGTGACTAGGTCAGGAGAGCTCTGGATCCATTCATTCACAGATTAATGGGTTATCTCAGAGTGGGCCTGTCACTGGTTTTGTCTCTTGTGAGGGCCCCTCTTACTATATGGTGCCCTGCATTACCTGGGGACTGTGTGGGATCCTTAACCAGCAAGAAGGTCCTCACTAGATGCCACCCCTTGACTTGGGACCTCCTGACCTCCAGAACTGTGAGCTGAATAGATCTTTATTCTTTTTCTTTTAAGAGAGGGGGGGATCAATTTTATTTGATTTTCACTGGATTTTGTTTCTCTGACACTTATGTGTGTGGTGCTGTTTGAACCTGGGTCCCTGCTCATGCCAGGCAAGCACTCGAACCACTGAGCCACTACTCCAGCCCTAGACCTTTATTCTTTATAAATTACTCATTCTCTGGTATCTGGTTATAGCTACTTTCTGTCTCAATGAATTTGAGTACTCTGGATGCCTCGCATAAATGAAATCAGACAATATTTGTCCTCTCATGCCTGGCTTGTTTCAGTTGGCATAAGGTTTTCAAGGCTCATCTGTGTGGCAGCACTTATCAGAATCTCATTCCTTTTAAAGACCATCCTAATAAGTGTGAAGTGTTTCTCATTGTGACTTTGATTTGCCTTTCTCTAAAGACAAGTGGCATTGGGCATCTTTTCACGTGCTTATTGGTCTTGCATTTCTTTAAGAGAGATATTTAAAATAGCATCCTTGAATGAATGTTTTCATTATGTCAACTTGGACAGGAACATAGAAACTCTATTATCCATGGGCTTAGCACCTGGAAAACATCATATTGTTAAGTCTTTAGAACAACTCTTGAGGTAGTAATGATCCTTCCTGTTTAGTCAAGGAGTTTGTGCAACTTCTCAAATTTACCCAGATGGTAGGTAGAGGAACCTGGATTCTTACCCTAGAGCTAACTCTCTTGGTCCAATCTCCTCAGTTTACAGATTAGGAAACAGAGGCTCAGAAAGCCTAAAGTTTATGTAAATTCAAAGAGCAATAGGGGGAAGATTAGGATACAGAATTCCAATTTAATGTGGTGCCCACAATGCACCTTTGTATCAGACTGTTCTACTAAAGGCCTAACCATAAAGGAAATGAAAATAATAACCCTTTCTCCCTGGGCAACCTATACTGTTATTGGAGGAATTACTTTAAAGTGCCAAAGAGCATACAGTAAAAATGCCAAAGGATGGAGTGAAAGGTTAGGGGCGAGATCATTTGTTCATTCTTTCGTCTATTTGTTCACCCACCTATTCAGTATTTCATCTGATCATTTACTCTTTTGATTATTCCTTCTACTAAAAAAGGGAGAGATGAGGCCAAGGGTATATCTCAGTGGTAGAGTGCTTGTCTTGCATGCCCAAGGCCCTGGGTTTGATTCCTAGGAACTATAAAAAGAGTTGGGGGGAGAGGGGTGGCTAAAAGTTGGAAAACATAAGAAGGCTTCTGGAAGCAATCAACATCCTTGCAGGACAAGTGGGAGGCCTGAAGGCGATGAGGTCTGGGAATGGTGCTCCTGGATCCTGGTTGGGAAAAGCATCTGAACAAAGCTGGAAGGGAAAATGACCCAGGTTGAGGGAGACAGACAGTAACTGTCTAACTAGGGCTGAGGACTATTTGGAAAGTTGTCAGGTACTTCAGTTTCTGGATCTCCAAACACAGTTGGTATCCAATGACTTGGATACCACTGGTGATGGGAGAACAGTTTGTTGTGGGCATAATTAGGACAGGAGCTTGGGAAGAACCCATTAGCAATGAAGGGAGTCTGGCCAAGGAAAAGCCCAGACAATCCCCTGTAGCAGAGCCAACTAAGCTCCAGGGAGGAGAACTGGGGTCGATTCCACCATATCACACCTCCCAGGATAGGATGCTTATCCTGAGGGCAAACACTACCAGTGACATGCAAGGGTCCTGTTTGCCCAACCATAATGATGCATACTGCCCCTGTGAGCGGGAAGCTTTATCCTGGGCATGCAATGGAAAAGGCAGGAGAGCCAAATCCCCTCTGGTGCATCCATTTAAACTGTTTGCCTCTTTACTTCTGCAATTGTTACATCAAAGATCATCTGCATCACAGGATCATTTTGGAAATGGTGAGGCCACTCTGTGCAGAGAGCACATTTGGCGTGGCAACCAAATGGGTTCTTTGGTAAGTGGTCATAATGGCATTGCAACCCTCATCAAACTCCTCAGTTTTCTCTGACATAGGGATTTTAGAGCCAACTGTCCTCATTCTAAGCAAAGGCAACATGTTCATCCGGACTGATGAACTGGAGAGCCAGGAAGTGAGGCATAAAGGAAAAGGCATGGGCTTCTTGATTCTAATAAACACTGCCAGCCGTTCTCTGCCTGGCCCCTCTGTTTATTGCTGGTGTGTTTCAGTGGGCTTCTGCTGCCTGTGGTCACCACCTTTAATTCTTCTCAGGAACCTGTTGGTCTCCTGGTGGCAGAGTACCCATACGGAAGGAGTAGCAGCAGTGTGCCATTCTTCCAGGGCAGCTCTGAGCAGATTAGGTTCAGTTCCCCAGCTCAGGGATGATTCTGAAGTAGAATTTACACTTCCAGTTCCTCTGTGGGTTTGGGCTGAAGTTAACTTTTGCAGGACTTTGCTGAAATTGTCCTTTCCTATTTCTCTCTGTCCCTTCTAGATCTTTCCTGAGAGTACTTTCTTAATAAATCATAAGCATATAAATCCTTATCTCAGGGTCTAGGAAATCTGATCCCATCATAGGGGTTTCAAAGAACTATGAGCTCCAACTCAAACCCATTACTTCTAGGTCTCCGACACCTATTTGTGAACCACCACTCAACTATTCTTAGTCTAGAACCTGGGAGGTTCAGGTAATGCTGACTCTACCAGTCGCCTAGCAGAGTGGGCCTGGGACCTAGATCTCTGTGGATCTATGAGATGTTTGGGCTGAACACAATACCCAAATTGCACCAATCAGAGTAAAAAACAAGACTAGCTAGCATTAACCCATCAAGTCCCACGTTTTCAACTCTGCAAACATAATAATGATTTCATCATTATCATAAGTGTTGTATTTGTCACTCAATTTAAGTTTTTATAGGTTTTTTTTCCACATCTAGGATGATGGGATGAAATGGGTATGGGGAGAATGCACTCTTTTTGAATGCTGGTTATTTCAACTCTTAAACTTCAGGCTTCCAGATGCTATTTTTAATATCATAAGGAGAGAGCTTGCCCAAGAATAAAGCCAACATCTAAGAAAGCAGAGTCAACAGAAGGACAAGATGTCGCAGAGGGCCCTGGTTATCTCATCTCTGGCAAGATAGCACAGTCCTTAATGGTGGATATCAGTCAGCTTTCCATCACAACAACAAAATACCAGAGGCAGTCAATTTAGGAAGAGAAAAGGTTTCACTTTGGTTCACAGTTTTGGAGGTTCCTGTCTGTGACTGGTTGGCCCTGTTGCTTTGGTCCTGTGGTTAGGCAGCATATCATGGAGGGAGTGCATGACAGAGCAAAATTCCTTGCAGGAATTTGGTCAGGAAACAAAGAGGAGGAGAAGAAAACAGGATCCCACAATCTTCTTCAAGGGTGTGACCTAAGGACCTCCTATGAGACCCCACCTCTCAAAGGTTCTACCATATCCCAATAGGGTCACCCTGAGTACAAAGTATTTAAAACATGTCCCTTTGGGAGACATTCAAGATCCAAACTGTAGTAGTGGACTTGCTGTTGATGGCCTGCCCAGGATGCTGTCTCCTGGTGATCCCAGAGTTTCTAAAACTCCATAGTTCCAAAAGGTCCCCACTGTGCCAGAGTCATGCTAAATGAGGCGAAGAACCCTTCAGCCCCAGCCCATGGGGCCAGGCTGGCAACTAACAGCTATTTAAGGCCCAGGCCTTGTCTAAGCAAAATTGCCTCCTAAATAGGTCTCTGGGTTATAGCTTGGGCCCAGGTGGGTCCCCCTGCTAGCCTGTCCCACTAGAATGAAACATTTGAGGCTCACCATTGTTAGACACTGTTTTTAAGAGTTTTACTGGGTTTACTTCATTTCATTCTCCTAACAGTTCCATGAACATGGGCTGCTGTTATCCACATTTTGCTGATGGGGACACTGAGAGCTGTTGTCCAAATTAGGTTTTAAAATTCATGTGTTGAAATTTAATCCCAAATGCCTTCATTTCATATTAACAGGTGGGGCCTTTAGGAGAGGATTAGGTCACAAGGACAGAGCCCTCATTTATGGGATTAGTACCCTTATTAAAGAGTCCTGAAGGAGTTTGTTCCTTCTGCCACAGGGGTCACATAGAAAGCACCCTCTATGGAGAATTTGTCCTCAGCAGATGCCAGATCTGCTGGTGCCTTGATCTTGGACTTCTAGGCTTCCAGAATACATTTCAGTTGCTTAGAAATTACCTAGATTTCGTTACAGCAGCCTGAAGAGACAAGGGCCCTGAAGCAAAGGCAGTTTAAGTAACTTGCCCTAGGATCTGGATTTTTTTTTTTAAGAGAGAGGTACAGTGAGACAAAGAGAGAATCAATTTTATTTAGTTTTTCATGTGGCTTTCGTTGCTCTGACACTTCATTGTGTACGTGGTGCTAAGGCTAGAACCCAGGTCCTTGTGCATGCCAGGCAAGCACCGTAACTTCTGAGTCACCACTCCTGCCCAGGATCTGGCATTTTAAAAGTATCATTAAATATTTTCAGAGCTGTAACAGTTTTAATCTCCTTTTATTATCACAATAATTTTTTGAATTGGAATTATCATCCCTCATTTAGAATTTAAAAAAAAATTCAAAGCATAAAATGTTGAAATAAATTGCTCATGGTTGAACAATGATTGTCAAGTTAGCATTTATGCATAAAAGCATAGATGCTCCAAGTTGGAAGAATCTTCAAAACCATGCTGTTTCAACTGCTCATTTAGCTGGAGGAGAGACAGAGGCTTCAAGGAGAGAAAGGCCAATGTATGACTCTGACTCTCCCTTCCTCTACCCCAATCTCCATCTCTCTCTCTTTCTCTCTCTCTCTCTGTTTCGTCTGTTTCGGCACACACACCAGGGACTACTCATCTCCACCCTCACCCCAACTCCCCAGGCTAAGATGGCTTTCCTCTAAATTCATAAGTAGCAGAAGATCTGTGCTAACCACAGTTCCTCTAATGAGCGAGATAGTGTTTCAGTTCAAACCAAAATGGCCAGAAGATTTCCAGGTTTCCCCGAAATTTTAAGGGAAGAAAAGTCAAGAAGGGAGACAAATACATGATCAAGAGGTCAGCGTCCCCTAGGAATGACAGGGCTGCCTAGAGGACTCTTGTCTACTTCTTCCCCTGATAGATTTGGAGGATCTTTGAGAGCAAAGCCAGGGGAGGATTTGAGTGGAGTGCTTGATCTGTCACAAAGACAGGAAGATGAGCACCCCAGCCAGCAGCGCCTGTGGGCCATCACTAGCCCAGAAAAGACATGGTGACCGCCTGGAGGGAGACTGCAGACAGGGTGAGCTCATAGGAGAAGGTCAGAAGGAGAAACCCACAGAAGTCTGCACTGAGGACTAATAAGAAAGCAGATCAGCAGAGGTGACGCAAATTCCAACTACTAAGGCAGCCCCACCCACCTCCCTTCAGAAAAGCTAACCTGTGGGGGTTGAGGCGCATCTCCTGAGTCAGTCTGCAGCTGGAGTAGAATTAATGAAGGCAATAGCAATGAAATGCATTGTATTAGTAGACGCAAGCAGAAAATAAGTTAAAACGACTTTCATAAATGATTCCAAGCTAGGATCACAAAGAAGATGCATTGGATGATAGGTGTGGGGGTAGTAGGAGAGGAGGAGTCGGGGAGGGTGGCAAGACATTGAGGAATGATTACTGGGAGTTATTTATTTGAAGCCCTGGTGACAGCAACCCCAGAGATGAGCTATCTGATTAAACGGAAACATGAAAACATGGCAGTAATTCAAGGCACTGGCACAAGAGAGAGAATGAGGCTGAAAATTTGAAAATTGAGAAATTGAAGAGTGTGCTGCTACGTAATTGTGTTCTGCAGCTCTGTGCAAAGCAGAGTCTCAAGGATCCGAGTTCCCCTGGGGAAGGACAGTGACGGACACTGTCAGAAAAGCTCTGCCCAGACAGCTTCTGGCACCTGTAATACAAATGGAAGTATGATGGTGACAGTGACCATGCCAGGGGAAGAAAGTCAGAACCAGTAAGCCTGGTCCTAAAGAATTTGGAAGGAAAACAGAACATAACATGAGAGTTTCCTATGGCTTCAGGCTTCAGTTTCCCATGAATCAATTGGAGCCAGAGCAATGGAATCATGGGCTAGGTAGTGTGGCTTGGTGGCTTTCCCTCAGTTGTGCCAGAAAAGGAGGCGAAATGACATTCCTACCTGTAGCAGTCAGTGTCTCACCGAACACTCTGTCTCCTCCCGCCACCATTCCCAACCCCCTTGCCATCAGAGAGGGCCATTTGCAACTCCCTCATAGTCTTGGTTAACAAGCTTGATAGAAGTGACACACCGGCAGGACTGATGCATGGAAGAGTCAGCATAAAGCCCTCTAGATATCTCTTCCTCTGCTTTGGCCACAGGTGACATTTCAAATGGTGGAAATCCATCATCCTGAATTCCTGAGTAGACATATGGAGAAGAATCCCCTTCCTCTCCCTGTTCCTACCTCGAGATGACCTGAATAGAATAGGTAGCTTGAGTGAATAAGAAATCTTCGATGTGTCAAATGACAGACAAATCTTTGTTGGGTTAAGATATTATTATAGCAGCATGTTCCAACATATTCTGTCTAAACTCTACCAGTGACCAGCTGCTATTCAAGTTGACACCTGCAAAATAATCATGATATGAGCAAGATGTTTTAAGATTTGATTATTTAAATTCAACAATAATTTATTGAAAACCTGCTAAGTTCCAGGCATTATGCCAACCCAGGGCTACTGAGATGAACAAGATTCAGAACTTTTCAATCTAACTGGGAGGTAGGCTCATGGGTACATAATAATGTCATAGCGTAAGAAGATTATTATATGGGGATCAAACAGACTATGGGAAAACCAAAGAGCGTAATCCCAGAAGTTTAGAGGAAGAGAGCCAGAAAGTCCCTGCAGGGGTAGCATCTTTTGAGCTGGGTTTTGGAGGAAGTATACAGAGAGATGTACCAGGTGAAGAAGGTTCAGTAAGACTTCAAGTCAGAAGATAGAGGAAAATCAGATTGTCTTTCTCTTGTTTGTCTTCTGAACTAATTTATTTCCTACATATCCTTCAAAATCATCTCAGGCTCTTTCTAACATCCTTTCCCACCTCTGTGTCCCCTCCTCTACTGGCTGCTGTCATGCATGTAAACCCCAACTTCAGTCTGGATTGCATGGTCCTCCTCTCTGCCTCTGCAGCCCTCAGGCCCCTGACTTCCCCACTATGATGGGACCTCTTCATAGAAGGGACTGTCCCTGTACTCCCACAGTGACCAGCAGAGGTCTTTGCTCATAGTAGATACTATAAATATTTCTGAAGAAAGTAATTAAAAACTGGAAAAGTGAGCAATTCAATCAAAAACAACTGAAAATCTCTTAATAGACTTAAGGAAATCTGGGATCTTTTAGGTTCTAGCTTCTAGAAGATGATGGATTGGAAGGGTTGCACAAGGCAGCCATCCTGGGACCTAGAGAAAGTGCTGTCTAGCCTGGGGAAAAAATCAGCTGAGCCAAGAGAGGACCAACCTTTCAAAGTATAAGAAGGAACAGCAATTCAGTCAGGTAAGGTCATGGAGGTCCCATGAGCTATTGACTTTGTTAAATCGTTAGTGGATTGGCTCTTGACCAGAAAAGAGCATCTCTCTTCCTTATGATTTCTAATTTATCCAAGAACCTCTCTAGCTTCCTGGAATTTCTGTTAGTACATTTCAGAGTTTCAACAGTAAATTCCAAGTGTCACAGTTCTTAGTGACATTTCTCCCAGACTGAGACCTAAAACTGATCTTGGGTCTAGGAATCAACAAATACTTGTTGAGTCCTTGTTATGGACTGCGTGAGGTGCTCACGTAGGGCAGCCTCCATGATAGATGGGCATAGAGGAGTGACAATCAACCAGGGGAAAGAGACGAACTACACAGTCCGAAGGTCCCATGAAGGGAGGGAGGGTGCAGAGCAAGCTCAGCTAACCCTAAGCATCAAGGAGACTGGGCCTGGGATCGGGCAGTGCTTGTAGCTTAGCACAGGGGAGAACAGATCCTAAGGACAGCAAGGCTCAATAACAAGGGAAGTCAAGCTATGTCCTTAAATCAGAGAGAAAGTGGGGGGACAATTGACTATTGTCAATTGTCTGACTATTGAAAAGTCAGAAGTCAGAAAAGCCTGGAGCAGAGTTGACAGGAACAATTTCAGGAGGAGAGAGATGACCCAAGACAATTGTAAACTAAGCGGAGGGTCCTAAAGCCCAGTTGGATTGGCTACTGCCATACATTTTGGAGGGGGTGGATTTGTCTAAAGGCTCACAGTTTGGATGTACATCTGTTTAACTTTTTAGGCCATGATCCACAAAACCCAGTTACAAGGTGGGTTTGCGATCAAGAGAGTCCAGTCAGGCAATTGAAAATAATTTCAAAGCAAGTGCTCCTGACCTTGAGAGATATTTTTCAAACACAAGGAGGATGTGCATGGACACCAGCAATTTTTAGCACATTCCTGTTTCCTTCCTCATCCATTTTTCCCAGTTGCTGCTACTTATTTTCCCCAACTACTCTGAAAATTCTTACCTTTCAAGCCCTGCTGTCCAGGTTTTGTATTTCTCTTCCTCTTCCTTTCTCCAAATTCTGAATCTCCAGAGCTGGTCTGTCAAGCAGGGTCCCTCTCAGAAAGTCGAGCGAAGCCCCAGAAAGGATGCATGTTAATGGGTAAGAAATCAGTCCTCGCTGAAATTTACAGGCAGACTCCTCACGTCTCTGATCATCAGTCTCCAAGTGCAGGTTTGACCCAGCGTGTCATGGTTGATTTCTCTCTTCAACCAACTTTATCAGATGCTTGTGCTTTGATGGCAGGAAACATGTTAGATTTTCCTCTTACAGAATGATCCATTTTGGAACACCACAGACACCATGTTGCTTAAATACTTTCTGGGTCTGGAATTGATCCTGATCAAGCCAGTTGTTCAGAAAAAGTCCCCAGCCATCTTCCATTCATCTCAGATGCTGAGTTTGCAGACATTATAAAGGCCCAATCCTGAGGTGGTTCTGCTTCTGAATCACAGCTTGAGGAGATTGCTACCATTTCCTTATGGGTAGAAGCAGGGCAGAAGGGTTCATTCCCTCACAGGCAGCGAAAATAAACTTTTTGTGTGTGTGAAGTGAATCCACTAGAAATTAGCCTGATCCCCACACCACACTTGGAGAATGAGAACTAGAATTCAAAGCAGAGCCATAAGAGTAGATGAATCTGTTGAACACCTGTGTCAGTCACTTCCCAGCTGCTGCCCTGGGGAAGCCCTATCTCTGAGTATTTCTAGGTGACTGAATATTCCCTGGTCAGCATTGTTTCCTGCTCTGCACTGTGATTATCCATCCCATCCTGGACTTCTTCCCTCTCAAGAACTCTGCAACAGTCTTAGAACAGACCTTCCCAAAGAGTGTTCTCTGGAACCCTAGCCCCTCAAGATGGACTGGGAGAAAAGAGTTGATCAGTCAAACAAATTTGGAAAGGCCTCAGAGTTTAACCTGTTCTTGGAGATTTACAACACAAGTTGGCTCTGTCTTAGTTTAAGTTTCCCAAGAGCGGTTACTGAGACAAAAGTTTCCGATCCCTGGAAAATGTGGCAAGTGAGACAGGAAAAGGAAGTCCATGAAGGATATCTCATAGTCAATTACCCCTGTGAAATGAAGCTTAGACTTGCTGGAAATTTGGCAGCTGTTTGCATAGACCTGAATGTCATTCCACCTGAAGGACAGTGGAAGAGGGCTGGGGCAGTTACATACCAACTCTTGCCCCTCTTTGGTTGAGGGCTTGTTATGGTTTGAATGTGAGGTGTCTCCCCAAATCTCACGTGTGACAATGCAGGAAGGCTGAGGTGAAATGATGGGGTTATAAGAGCCTTGACTCAATCAGTAGGGATTAACTGGCAACTGAAGGCAGCTGGGGTATGGCTGGAAGAGGTGGGTCATTGGGGGTGTGCTTTTGGGGGTATATATTTTGAATCTGGAGCACAGTCTCTCTCTCTCTGCTTCCTGGAGCTGTGCTTTGAGCCATTTCCCTCCACCACATTCTTCCACCACAATGTTCAGCCTCACCTCGAGCCCCAAAGAATGGAGCGGCCTTCTATGGACTAAGAACCCTGAAACCAACAAACTTTTCCTCCTAAAATTGTTCTTGTTAGGTCTTTTAGTTACAGCAGAGAAAAGACAGATTAAAACAGGGCTGCTCCAGGGGAACGCTAATTTTCAGACACTTCTTGCTGACCGTTGGTGGGTAAAGTGGGCTGAACAGGCTAGACAAAGCCCACAGGAAAAGAAATGCAGATTCTGACAATGGAAATGGGGCCAAGGTGCACTGGCAGGATACCCCAGACAGTCTTCCTATGAGGGAGAGAGAGAGGGAGTGTGTGTATGTGTGTGTGTATGTGTGTGTGTGTGTGTGTGTGTGTGTGTGTGTGTGTGTTGGGGCCCTCTCTCTGACCTCTGGCAAAAAGAGATCAAAGGCTGTGTGAGGTGTGGGTGGTTGACCCTATGTATGACTTCTACAAGACCTGCCCTGTCCTGCAGAAGGCAGAGACCTGAGCCCCTCCCCAGGCCCTACTATGCCAGTTCCTGGGCTCCCAGACAGTTCCTGCCTGTCAGCCAGGGATATGGGTAGACACTGACCAGAATCCTAAAAACCTAGAACTTTCAAATTTTATTTGACCACAGGTCTTCCTTTTCCTTTTTACAAAGAATGTCAACACTGTGACAAGTGTGGGAGAAATCTGGTTCACATATTTAGCAGGCAGACACGTAAACCAAAAGCTGAATGCTATATATATGCTGTAAGAACTGGGAATTTTTAACTGTGAGGAAAGAAGATTGGGAAGACTCGGGAGATGGAAGAAAGTCTTTGAAGTGTTGTCAGGCAGGGGAGTAGACCCAATCTTGGCCTTGACCTTGCCACCCTTTGGCCAGAAGTTGGTAATGATGGGTCCAGCCATCTGTGGGACTGAGAGACTGTGACCCTTCCAGTCTTCAGGTGTTCTAGCAGCATGAGGAATTCTCTGGGTGAGTGAGTGGGGGGAGGCACTTGATAGGAGGCTGGACAGTCCAGTTCCGAGACTGATTCTTCCTCCAGATGTAGAAAGTAGGAAGAGGGGGAAAGCCAAGGTACTTCTTCCCCAATCTCTCTGCATTCTTGGCATTTCTACCACTAGCAGTAACTCTTGGCTCCCTATGGGAAGCCACTGCCATGATTAGTTTCTGCAGAGGGCCTCAGCTTCTGGACTTTGGACAAAAGATGGAATATTCACTATAGCTCACCAACTAAATATATATATATATATTTTTTTTTCTTTCATCATCAGAACTTGGTCCCCAACTATGCATTTATAAGTTGGCTGAGGGAAAAATCCTACCCTTTTCACAGGGGATAGGAGGAGGGTAATAGCAAAGACCATTCTCTACCACCATGTTAAAATTCCCCCAGGAAACTCATCCTGTGCTGAGTCCCCAGCCCTGCCTTAAGCCTCCTGATTGCCAAGGAGGGAGGCAATTCTTCAGGTTCTTAATTCAGAAAGTTGTGCTTTTGTGTTGATAAGAAATAATAGTTGTCTTTTGTTCAAAAAGTCAGAAAAATGGATTAGCCCCTTGGGAACTTGCAGATTTGGTTTACATTAATCTTCCAGAGATGTGTTGAGAATGTGAAGAAAGCAAAACAAAATCAAGATAAATAGTAAGAAGAACAGAGGCACTTGCCAGAAAATAACAGTTTTTTTTTTTAAACAAGCAAAGCAAATTCCCTGAATCTCAGCAGCGTTTCTCTCCCTGCTTTATCCCAACAGAAAGGCTGAATATGCAGTGTGGTTTCCAGGACTTTCTAATTCATTTTACACAGTGCCTTCTGACACTCAGCAAATGAGAATGCCCTTCTGCATTTTAGTTCTTCCAACAAGACAGTGCTCTGTGTTGGCTTGGGTGGGTGGGCGGGGGGAGAAATGCGTGTGTTTTGGGAAGTGGGAAAGGAGGAGGCTATGCTTGTCAATTACCTGTCTTTCTCTCAGATCCATTTCCTGCATTCTCTTTCACTCAGTGTCACAGGAAACTACATTTCCCAGCCTCCCTTGCTCCTTGGGTGGGCTGAGAGGAGGAGAAAATCCAGAGTATTTTATCCCATCTCTCTGGGCTTACTACGGTGTCTCTGGCAGTGGCTGTTTCTCCTCCATGGCTTCTGCTTCCACTGGACAGTCCCTCCTTCCTTGTCCCAGGGTCTTCCCAGCAGCCCTTGATGTGCTTTCACTCCTTCCTGGAGCCCATTTCTTCTAGATGGTGTGGTACCATCTCTCCCTAACTGCCTTCCAATGATGTGACTTACTGCTATTGTTAATTTCTGTCTCACCTCACTGTCCTTTGCCTGGCTTCTTGGCTCTTCCTCGTATTGAACTACTTCCGTTTGGAAGATCTGGACTAGTTTCTGCTTTGACTGAATCCTGATTAATACAGTGGTCAGTCTTGTGAGATAGGCACCAAAAAATTCGTATTACCCTCAATTGGCCAAAGCAGCAAAAAAAGCTACTCCCCTAAATGAGTGTGCTGAACAGAAGCCAAGGTGCTTGTGTGGAACAGAAAGTTAGAACAACGTCATGACCACCCAAGAGTCACAGAAGACCTTCAATGCCATACTTCCCACAATGTCCCTCTGCCTTGACCTAGAACATTCTAGGATTGTTACTATCACATACTGTTATTCTCCTATTTTACAAATATAGAGGTGAAATCAGTTGTAAAAGATTATTATGGGGTTTAAACTTGAACAATCTGACTCCAGGCCATGTGCTCCTAACCATTGTACTATTTTGATCCCTTGATTTGGGTTCCACATTGTTTCCAAAATAAGCACTGCCCAAAACCCCTGTACTCCTGATCTGCTCAGACCTGTCCTGATTTCTTCTGGCTTTAAATAGAAATTGGGCTAAATAAGAAGAAAATCACACTCAACTTTTGCATCTTAAATCTCATTTGACTGCTAACCAACATAAATCCTAAATCAGGTGTGCTATAAAATGACAGAAACAGCCCCAATGTTCTGAATGCTTGGGCTGAATTATGGAGACCCCTTTCTAGGTGAAGATCCACTCCTTTCCTCCCACTCCCTCCCATCTGTGTGAATTCTAAAGGAGTTTGCAAGATGCTGAGTGAGGATGGGGTGAAGTAGTCCCCACCCAAGGAGCAGAGCAAAGCTCATCGCTCCATGATGGGACAGAGCCTCATCTCCAGCCTCAGTAGTAAAAGTCTCCAAACAACTGGTAACAATCATGGACATAAATTTCCTTTCTTCCAAGAACAATTTAGGCCACAGATTAAAAGGCTGTGTCCCTGCCAATTCCCTGGGAGCCAGGCCTCATTAAGAAAAGAACTTCATTGTGTCCAAATTTCCTCCAAATGACAAATTAACTAAGCTTTTTATAAAGGGTGGCCTTGGGGATGAGAGGAACTGGGTTATTCCCAGTGCTTATGTTCCACTGATGTCAGAAACCTCTGGTCTTGCAAAGAGCCTGTATGGAGTGTCTGCAAAGGAATCAGGTACCTATTAGGAAAGAAAAGAATTTGCAAAGATCCAAGTGGAGCTGACCCAACTGGGGAGCTTTTGGGGCACTGTTGCTAGGACTAGCAATGCAAGAAGGAGTTTGTTTCAGGTTTCTATCATCATCGTCGTCATTGTCATCATCATTATGATCACCTTTAGCTCCAAACAATATTTATTGTCTGATGGGTTAGACACCTTCTTGTGGTAGCCCAATGAATTTGAGGCAGTTAATTATTACATTTGGGTCCACATCTGGACTCAAGTTAATCAACCAAATGTCCATCAACCATTTCTGGGTATCTGCAATGTGCAGGTTCTCAAGCCTGGCGGCACACTGGAATCACCTGGAAAGATTTTAAATAGAGCTTGGGTCTCATATCAGATTGATTAAATACAAATCTCTGATTCTAAGACATGGCATTTATGTCTTTTAAAAATTTCCACTAGAGACTCTAATGTACAGCCACACTTGAGAAGAGCTATAATAAGAACAGTACCAGGACCTATGAGGGGCTTAAAGAAATCTTATCCCGTGACTTCCAGCTACTTACTGCCTCATTAGGGAAATAAGATTCAGTTAAATAACAATATATGGTTTAAATAATGAAAGAAGACAATTCAAGACAACAATTCAAAGAAGAAAATAACGTCTCAAAGAAGTGCATAACTGAGCCGAGAGAGAGAGAGAGAGAGAGAGAGAGAAGGAGGAAAAGAGAGTGTGTGTTAGGTCCCCAATTGGTTGGAAGAAACAAAAAAAGGTTCAGAAATGGGAAGCTGAGAGTAGGTGAGAGTATTAAGGAGTGTTAGGAAGAACAGGAAATTGAGGAGGAACTTAGAGGAGAGTCAGAGAGCAGATGGATCATTCCAGGTAGAACAAGTTTCAACATTTCTAGAGAAGCATATTAAATTTGTTTTGATCTGGAAGTAGCAGTTGGACCAAGAATGCAATAATTAGGGCATCATTAAGTGAGAAGACAAAAAATGTCAGTTGTGGATATGTAAATTTTCTTGACTGCAGTGATATTTTCAGTATGTGTATGAATATAAAAACATCATGTTCTACATCTTAAATTTTTAAAAAGAGATGGTGGACCAGCTGAACATGGCCTTGACTACTAGTTAAGGTGATTGGTTTCTATTTTTGTAGAAGGAGCTGCTGATTTCTGGGCAGAGCAAAGATTTTAAATTTTTGTTCATTGGGGGATTTTTGATGTATGAAAAATAGTATGGACTAGAAGAAGGGGAACGAACGGAGGTAAGAATTTTTATCACCTCAGATAACCAAAGGCATAGGAAGAGGGATATATGGTTTCATACATGGTTGAATTCAGGTGCTCAAAAGACATCCTGGATGCCATGAGGATTCACCATTTCCCTTTCCCTTGGGACAACTTCATTCTCAGGCTATGTGAGTAGCCTTAATGGCCCCTACATTTTATCCCTTTGGGAAATTGCAGTAGAAAAAGGACATCTTTTTTTCCCCCAACAGACTAAATCCCTCCCTCCTACAATGTATTTTTGTATAAAAAAATTTATTGGCACACAGCCATGTCCACTTGTTTATGTATTGTCTATGGCTGCTTCTGAGTTATGGCCACCGAGCTATAGTTATTACAGAGACCATATGGCCTGCAAAGCCTAAAATATTTACTATCTAGGCCTTTACACAAAAAAGCTTTGCCAGCTCTAGCACTAGAAGCTACGTCCACAAGAGCAGAGACTTCTGTTCTGTTCACTGTAATATTCCCAATGCAGGAAAAACACCTGGTAAAGGGTAGGCACCAGTTGATATTTCTGGAATGGATAATGAAGGGGAACTGGGTACTGCTTTGGTATAAAGACCAGATGTAGGAGTCTGAACCACTGAGCATCAACACAGAGCAAAGGAGACTCGAGAAGACATCATGTCTCAGGAGCTCAATGACAGTGCCTGAGAGGGAGGTCCATGGCCAGAAGGCCTGAGGAGAGGTTTCTGGATCCAATGTTGGGAGTGCACTGGTGAGCTTTCCAAGAACCATTTCGGGAGATGCAGTCTGTTGAAAGGCAAGGACGTGGAAACAGCTGTCATGTGTTACATTTTGGGGCTTGGGCAAAGCATAAGCTCAGCAAAGGCCAAATGGGGAAGAGACCTTCTTAAAATGCCTGAGTCCTTTGGGATCTTGGTTGGAATTTGACCCCTGAGTTCCCAGCCTGTTCATTCTGATGTCTATCCTTCAAATGGCTGAGAAGCAGGCCACACAAAGCCCAAGATCACGCATTGATAAGCAAATCTGCTGTCCCTTTATTGACTAACTCACATTTCCCCCGAGACACAGAGCTCTGGGCTTTGCGTGCGTTTCCCATGTCTTCTGGGGCTTTGATGATAAGCTCCGGGAGAACTGCCCTGCGTGTTCTATGATAGTTTGAAGCAGAAAGTGTAGGGCTGGTCCCCCACCTCTCTTTCATTTTTCCTGGAGCTTAAATCAAAGTTCTCTTCTGCTAACTTGACCAGAGGATATTAATTGATGTCAAAATTGCCCAGCTCTGTTTCAGTTGTGTGTGAATCAATTCAACCATTTGCAGAGCCAATTAACGGCAGGATCGAGAGTTACCGTTCCATTCCTCATGTCAATTCCCTTCCAGAGGAATTATTTACAAGCTGGTTTTTCTCTGCTTCAGTCTGAAGAGAGACAAGGTGTGGTGGTTTAGATGTCCTCAACAAAACTGTCAACGTTTGATCCCCATTGTTAATATAAAGAGTTGGTTCCAGTGGAACTTGTAGGGACCTACCCTCATGACTAGGTTAGTCCATATTTGGATTAGAGGATTAATGAGTCTTTTATAAAAGCCAGTTTGCCTCTGTCTCTTATATGCACCCCTCTTGCCATGTGTATTACCTCAAGACTCAGAAGAGAGTCCCCACCAGCAAGAAGGCCCTCAACAGATAGTGTATTAACCTAAGACCTCCCTGTTTCCAGAACTGTAAGGAAAAAGCTGTTTTTCTTTAGAAATTACCTAACCTCAGGTATTCTGTTATAGCAAAAGAAAACAGACTAACACAGAAAGTTAGTGAGGGAATACCCATCATAGTCTCAGTGCTCAGTAGGTATTCAAAGATTTATTTCCCCTCCCTTCCCAGACTCTGAGGAGACTGGTGCCTCTGACTATGCTTTGATTCTAAACTGAGGGATTGTGGAGGGAGTTGACTATTTAGATTCCTTTGAGGGAATACGATTGTGGCAAAAATTCATTACCTGAGCTCAGATATCAGTAGACTCCCCAGGGATGTGGTTTCAAATAAGCTTTTGCATTTAGATTTTCTTTAAGAAAAGTTGCTCCAGCTGTCACCTAAATGAAGCATTTGAGGTTTTGTTAAGTCATTCCCTGCAAAGAGAGAAGCCATTCTGCTGCTTAATAAAGGACTCTCTCAAGGATGCTGTCATGTTTTCCTCCTCTTGCCTGGTGACAACTATCTATAAGGTTGTGGGGATAGAGGCAGAGATGCAATTCCCCTGGGGGAGACCTGGTGTCCCACCCCTCACTCTCTGACAGTTGATTATTCTGGAAAAAATCAACTCAGAGCTGGGCTCCAGTTTCATGGGGGCACACCGAACTAGTGGGCACGGGAGTTGGCTGAGAATGGCCCCTCTCCTTACTAGCCTCCTACTCTGCACCCCTGGAGTTCACTGACC